>PVJS01005811.1:0-62540 GCA_004027185.1 Glis glis
AGGTCATGTTATCACTCCAGCTGCATCATTAACTGTGGCTCCTCCGTGAGCATCTTTGGGGACAGTGAAGCTCCTGGTAGCTTTCTTAGCCTGCACTGAACATAAAGAGTAAATCCCAAGAAATTACAGCTCCTCTCTGTGGCCCCTTTGTGGGCCCAAAGCAGCTATTAGGGAGCCTTGGTGTTCCTGGATTATGTGCTAAACAAACCAGTGTTTGAACCACAGAAGGGCCAGGCTGAGGCTGGGCTGGTCTGCAGGGGCCTCTTTTGTTTGGGGTTGGAATCATTCCTTAGTTACTTTTCACTCCTCCCCACCCCCAGCTCTTTCCCCTCTCCCAATTCATTCTTTAAGAATGTATCCTGCTGCTTCTTTAACTCAGCATGTGTCTGGGCAGATGTCCAAGAACGCTGCCTTCAACAAGGACAACAACAGGAACAGGGGGAAAAAAATCCTCCACTTCAATGCAGTCCTCCTGCTCTTGCTAGCTCTCTCTTCTCTCTCCTGGCTTTTAACAGCTCATGATTGATAATGTCCTCCTCTCTCTCACCCTAGGACTCCACATGCTTTCAATTGAACAACACCTCCTCTGTGAGGCAACCTGGGAGCCCAGTCACTGGGCCATGGGACCCCCTTGGGGTCTTTTGAGAGAGGAAAAAAGAAAGGCCCCAAAGGGGCCCTTGGTGGGGGCAGGCCCAACAGGTACAAAGCACCATGGCTGAATGCAAGGAGGCTTTGTGCAAGGGCCAGGCACTGCAGTACTGGGGAGAGGCAGCAGGGGCCAGGAAGGGGTGAAGGGTTGAGAGGGTCTCTCCACACCTCCAGGCCACCCCTTTCTTTGCCTTAGAGAGAAAGGCAACCACAGGGAGACTCCAGAACACCAAGCATACACTGAAGCAATGAAAATTACTATCCCAGAACTTTTGAACTCATTAGCTTCCTTTGAGTCTCCTGAGAGAAGACATCACATTTTCCATCATATTTGGTTACAAAAAGATTCAACTGACAAATATTGAGCACCTACTAAGTTTTGGGGTGTTTGTTCATTCATGATTCCATTTAATCCTTGAAACACCAAAGTAGTTACTCTATTAGCAGATGAGGAAATTGAGGTACAGAAAGATGATTTCCTTTATAGGGGATTACATAGCTAGTATATGACAATGTTTTGAACTGAAGTCTAGTCTTGTAATACTAAGGGCTGTACTTTGCCATACTTTTTCTGCTCTACTGTGCTGTTTTAGGGTGTGTGTGTGTGTGTATGTGTGTGTGTGTGTGTGTGTGTGTGTGTGTGTGTTGCTGTGTGTTGCTGGGGATTGGACCCTGGGGCTTTTTACCTCTCAGCTACATCCTCAGCCCTATTTTACTTTTAATTTTGAAGCAGAGTCTTGCTAAATTGCTGTGGCCGGCCTTGAATTTGTGATCCTCCTGTCTCAGCCTCCCAAGTACAGGGATTACAAGGGTGCACCACAGTGCTCAGCTAGTAAATTCTGACAAATGAAAGAATGACTGAATGAAGAGTTACTAGTAAAAGCAAGGATACATTTCTATTATTATTATTATTTGTACCAGCCACTAAATCTAAATCAAGAAATCTGCATCATCCAGGAAATTATTTTTCTCCCTCTCTTCAGAGTATCTTGGGATAAGTGGGTTGATGAGGATTGTCCCAAAGTGGATGAACTATGTCATTGGATTTTAGAAGTGTTTACTTAGATTTCCAATTTAACCTATGTCCTCTACATTTTAAGAGAGTCAGTTTGAAAGGCATCACTTGATTATTGTTTCTGTGTTTTCTAAAACAGTACTTGCAAATATCGCTTCTATATGAGACAATTCTTTTTTAAAGATACTTTCAAAAAAATTCTGTGCCTCTTATTAGGTGAAACAAAATTCTGATACTTTTAGACAAATTTGTGCCTTTTGTTAGATGAAAAATGTCCATAAGATGATTCCCTTTTCCTCCTAGCTTCTAAACTATCCCTTTTCTTTCAAACTTCTGAATTTAAAGTCCAAGATAGTCCCAGGGTAAATGACCAGACCCTTGAAGGGACCAGGTAGCTTCCATCCCTTTTAGATGGTGTCTGTTTTACTTTTCCCCTAATTGCTGAATTTTGTATTAGGCTTGTATACCTCTGAAATTCCTTTGGAGACAGGCAAGATACATTGTCTTGACAAATAAAAAGCTTGTACATGTGTCTACCCCAGACTGGTACCAAAACCTGAAACACTACCCTAATGCCTCCACCTGAGAATAGAGCACCCCAGACTGGTACCAAAACCTGAAACACTACCCTAATGCCTCCACCTGAGAATAGAGCAGAGCAAACTCCTGGGTAAAGAGGAAAAACAAATTCTAGCTGACTAGGTGAACAATGCGCTGCCATGTCTGATTCCTGTCCTGAGAGAAGAGCTGGGAGGCACCTGTCCCAAGTATGTGCAGGAGAGGATCAGTCTCCGTGGCTGCAGTAGGACCAAGTCTCTTCTTTGCATTTTTATGATCTTGCATTGAGATCTCCATCCCTTACCCACTTCTCATAGTGATCCACCCCCTTTCTCCATCTGCTTCCCCAGTCACCCTCTTCCTTTTGTGCTACTCTCTCTTTCTTCTCTCCCTGCTCCTCTTCCCACCCCCTTCTTTTTTTCTAATTGCTCCACAAGGACAATACCCTGGGGAAATAGAAAGGAAGAGAAGCAGGTCAAAGAGTTATAACTTGTTATATAGAAAACTATTTTGCTGCTGTTAAATATTTAGTGGGTCCATTAGCAAAAAAAGGCAAGGACGCACTCATTGAAATGTCATGTTAGACCCTCAGGGATATAGACAAGCAATCAAGAAATCCATCAACCAGTGCCTATGGAGCATCTACTTTATGCAGGTACTTGGTTAGTGGTGACAGAACTGAAGATAAATTTTAATGGAGACAAATACCTGAGAGAGGGTAGAATCAAGAGAGACACACAAATGCCACATTAAATAGCCATGCAAGTGAATTACTCAAGACTCCATCATATGCAATGTTATATGCAGTAAATGGGAGGCTGACAGGTGTGAGGGCACAGTACTGGAGATAAGAGGTGCACCATGCTATAGAGGTGGGTCAAAGGAGGTAAGCTTGAGACGGGACTTGAAGGATGGATAAACTTACCACAGGAGCCCGAGGAGAGCTGCAGCTAGAGGTTCAGCTCAGCCGAGCATGAACCCCACCCCATACACATGCACAATCACCTCTCAAATCACAGTGACTGGTCTGAAGATTGGGGCAGGGGTGGAGTTGGGGTGAGAGTATGTAATCCCTCCCACCAGGATACTGGGAAGTCATGCTCTCAGCCACATGTGATTAATGCCATGCTTGCTATTAAGCCAATGTGCTCATACACTGAGGACTCATCAGCTATTGTTTTCTCTTAAATTCAACTAATCCCATACTAAATGGTTTTCACCTCATTGCTCACTTCAAGAACTTACCACACTAAGCAGAGCTGTGGGGGTGGGGAGTGCAATCAAATCATGTCTCATTATTTGTGAATCAAAGGGATTGGTCTCAAAGTTCTTTCTGCTTCACATGTTTATGTCACCTTCCTTTCTACTAATTTGGCAGTTTGGGCACTTTAGCTAATAAGGAGTATTCCCATTTCCCTTTTGCACAAAAGGCCCTAGTCTCAAAACAAAGGGCTTGTTTTGCAGCCAGGTTTGCACTTCCTTGACCTGAGCAGGACCTCTGAGTGGAGGGTTGCTGCAGGATCTAGAATGCATTATTCTCCATATCTAGAACCAAAGTCCCCAACTCATGGTCCTGAATGGATGTCAGTCCTCTTCCCAGGGCAGATGTTTTCAGCACCCAACAACAGAGCTAGGCATAAAAAAAAATAAATTCCATCTATGTCCTGCTGAATAAAAGGTGTGTTCCTCATTTATTTACCTTATTAAAATATAACTGCTTATTGCCAGAGCAGAGAGAAGGAATATATAATGACTTTTGTTTTGTTGTGTATTTTCCTTCAGATGGATTGGAATATCACCTGTAAGAAAATAAACTCAGGACTATCTATTCATTTTTAGCTTGTTAAATGCTAATAGCATCCAAGTAACAAATATCCACTCTAAGATTTAGATTCTGCTTGATATTTTGTGTAGGCAGCAAGCTATTCTAATGAATAACTCATGAGGAAATAGGCAAAGGTAAATTTTCTTTTATTGCTATGCCCAAACTGGAAACAATCACAGTTGACAACTTTTGACTATATGTATATGTGCACCTATGTGGAGGGGACCTCAATCAGAGGCCTAGATTTCCAACAGGGCCTGGCCATTTGCCATGAGCTACCTGTAAAGAGTCTAGCTTCTCCATGTAGCTGTGATGGGGAGTAAAGCTGAGTTCAGATCTTTATCATAGGTCTTCAGTGGGGACAAATGGAGAGTGAGGCTAGTCAGAGAGTAAGGTGAGCAGAGCAGGTTGTAAAGTTGCCTTCTAACTTCCCAACCTAATCATTTCCACACCTTGCCTAGGACAGGTGGTGAATCCTAATGGGAATTTTGGAATGGATACCTAAAGAATTTTATTGCAACTTATTTGATAGTCAGTGGTTAAATGCCAACTAACAATGATTTTTGAAGGCAAATTTAAATTGAGGAATATTTGTATTCAAAACACCACTAGATAGTATGGAATATAGAAAAGGAGTAAGATGCAATTACTCTCAGAAAGTGATAACTTCCCAAATACCACCTGGACTACCTGGTGACAAAGGAGTCAGGGGTAGAAAACACTGAGCTTGAGGAACTCTTGTCCCACAATGAGTCTGCTTGGTCCAACCAAAGTGATACAGATGGAGAAAGCAAACCTCCTCCTGGAATCCCTCTTAGAACTCATGTTCTGGACTGAATTATTCCATTCTGCAGGGCAGAACACTCAACTGAAACCTGATTCCTTTTCCTTTCCACCTATGTTTCTTTTTTCCTGTTGTTGTGAAGATATTGAGGAATCAGTCTATTCTGATGTCTAGGAACACTTATTTAAGACTCAGACATGTGCCAGAAACAGGGATACAGGCCAGGGGACAAAGGGGATCCAAAGCCTTTGAGAAATTGGTGTGAGAAAAGGACAGGTGTATAAATGAAAAGTGTGAAGAAATAAGTGCCCCACTAGAAGGATGTCTCAAGGGGTATGGGACCAGTCATGGATGAGGTAGCAACTTTTCCACCCAGAGAAGGGAATGCCATTTGAGCTTAAAAGTCTCTGGGCAAGCCAATTCTGAAAAAGCATTGTAGGCAGAGGTAGCACCCCACACAGAAGCATAGAGGCACAGAAAAACAAAGAATGTTTGAGGAAATTGATGTGACCATAATACCAGGTACAAAGGAAAGAGTGAGCAGCCAGCCATGGGAAGGGCCTGGATTCTGTCTTTCAGAATTTGGATTTCATAGCCGGGCGTGGTGGCGCACGCTTGTAATCCCAGTACTTTGAGAGGCGGAGAACGGAGGATCCGGGTTCGCGGCCAACCTCAGCACGCATGCGCGCGCACGATCCATCGATCAATCTATCTCTCTCCTCTCTCCTCTCTCTCTCTGTCTCTGTCTCTCTCTCTCTCTCTACCTAGCGAGGCCCTCCACAACTTCGTGAGACCCGGTCTCAAAAATAAAGCATAAAAAAAATAGGGCCGGGGGGGTAGCGCGGAGGTAGAACGCCCCTGCGTTCAATCTCTGGTACCGCAAAAAAAAAGAATTTGGATTTCATAGCCAGGCATGGTGGCGCATGCTTGTAATCCGTTTGTGGCCAGCCTCAGCTACTTAGTGAGGTCCTCTGCAACTTAGTGTGACTCTGTTTCAAAATAAAGAATAAAAAATAGGGTTGGGGTGTAGTTTGGAGGTAGAATGCCCCTGGGTTCAATCCTCAGTACCAAAAAAAAAAAAAAGAATTTGAATTTCATTCTGTGGGGGATGGGGAGCCAGGAGGCTTTAGACAATGTCTGGCTCAAAGTAGGAAGAGAAGGAGTTAATGTTCCAGTTTTATGTATGAAAACAAATGTGGCACAAAGACATCATGCCCAAGGCCACTCAGCAAAAAGGTCTAGAACACAGGTCTCCTGCCCCAACCCAGCTTGCCTTCCACCAACCCATGCAATTTCCACAGACTCAGTACATCTTTCTGGAAAGTGATATATCTCTTTGGACATCCTATGGGAAGCAGAGTCCTTACTGCCAATACGAAGCTGCAATCTTCTTATTTCACTGAAAGGAAACGTAACATCAAAGGTTCCCAAGTGGACACATGCACATGTCCATCAAGTCCTTACCACAACGTCATCAGGATTATTTATCTACTTGCCTTTACCCACTAAATGTGAGTTCCTGGAAAGCAGGAACTATGTGCTCAGACAGTTGGTGAGACAAGTGTTAACTGAGCAACTACCATGTGCCAGGCTCTGTGCTGGACATGGGGCCTTCCATTCTAAGTGAACTAGATATGACCTCTGATTATTTGGGAATTGGAGTCATCCATTTGTTCATTTCCAGGACCTGGGCATAGGGCTGACACTTCAAAAAGACATATGGATTAAGGAGTAAGTAGAGCTCATAGAGTCACACTCACTCCCTATGGGGGTTGAAGCTGTGCCCTCTGCATGCATGCATTGCTTATAAAGAGGGGAAGGAATCTGATTCTCACCCATACACACACACACACACACACACACACACACACACACCCCACCATTCGGAAACACCAGTCTTGGAACAGAGGCATGCACAAAGCTGGACTTCATAGTTCTAGCTAGACAGGGAGCCAGCAGGTGCCAGGTTTCTCAGTGTTTTGTGCCCAGGAAAGCCAGGGGAAGATGTCTTCACTGCATGCTGGTGTCTCCCTCGGAACATGTACAATTCTCCACTGCCTTGTGTGATTGAAGAAGAAACTAAAGCTCTGACACAGAGAAACCACTGTGCTGGAGGTTTAGCACAGGACTCCAGAACCCCAGCTCAAGACACCACCAGGGTACTGCCCGCCTGCCACGTGGCACTCAGCTGGGTGGCTCCAAGCCCAGCTTGGGCTGCCCTGGTGAGGAATGTCCTCCTGCTGAGCAGGCCAGAAAGAGCAGCCAGTAAGGGGTGACGCTCCCCATGGACAAGCCAGCCTCCTGACACCACCAGACAGGTGGGCCTAGCACTGCTTCCCTCTGCCTGCTCTTTGCACCACCAGCAGCAAGGGACATGTCTAGGAAGGGTGCTGCTTTGTAAAAGAATAATCTTCGTGTGGCCTACTTGGCTGTGGGTCCTTACCTATCCCTCTATTTGAGGATCATTCCAATTTGCCTTGACCTCAGGGGTGGACATGTAAGTCGTATGCAGTCCTAGGTAATTTTGCTAGAATCATTCTCAGTGGGGATTTTTAGTGCCCACCTGTTGAGCTAAGAACTGTGGCTGGCTGTATTGTAACCTGAGGACAACATTCTCATTGAAGGCACAGCAGAGCAAGATAGGCACTCCGTGTGTGACCTCAGTGTGGGCACACAATGCTGCTTCATTGTGATGCAGGAATAAAACCCTGGGCACCAAGTCAAAGGCTCTGGATGTGTGTGTCCCTTCAGCTGCCCTGCATGGGACATTGAGTGGGCTGTTGACCTCCGGGAGCCAGTCTTGTGTGCTGTAATACCACTCAGGAGGCTGTAGAAATTAAGCAAGAGAAAAGGCTTCCATTTCTATTTGCACTTCCACCTACTTCCAAAAATGTTTTTGTAACAGTCTGTAATGAAGGAAACACACAATAAGACATACTATAAAAAGCAGGGATCCAATGATATGTAGAGGAAGGATGAGAAGGTTAAAATTAGACCCTCACTCTCAGCTGACAAAGTGGCCGGTAAACATTTGGTAGTTCTGGTGCAAATGAGAATGAGCTTTGTGCATATTTGGTGTTGTCCCTGTATCTGCAGGGAATTGGTTCCAGGAAACCACCCCTGTAGATTCCAAAATCCAAAGATATTCAACTCACTTATATAACATGATGCAGTACTTGTTTATAACCTATACCCATCCTTCCATATGCTTTATATCATCTCAAGATTATTTTGTTCTTGTTGTTGTTGGTGGTGGTACTGGGGATTAAACCTCTGAGCTATACCCTCAACTCTTTTTAATTTTATTTTTTGAAACAGGCTTTCACTAAGTTGCTGAGGCTTGCCTCGAACCCATGATCTCTCCTGTCTCAGCCTCCCAAGTACTGGGATTAAAGGCATGCACCACCATGCCCAGATCAAGATAACTTATAATACCTGACACAATGTCAATGCTATATAAATAGTTGTTATATTCCCTTGTTTAGGGAATAATGACGAGTAAAAATGTCTGTACTTGTTCAGAATTTGCTTTTTGAATATTTTCAATCTACGGTTGGTTGAATCCAGATGTGGAACCCACAGATACAGAGGGCCAATTCTATGCTCACACTCAATGAACTATTATCCAGGAATTAAAATTATGAAGAAAACAAAAGGAAACATTTGTGACAGTGTTAAGGGAAAGTAAATGCAAAAGAATATAGGCGATGATGAGGGCACAGCGTCCTGTTTCCATAGAGATACACGGAGGAAGGGCACCTTCCAACCACAAGCCATACCCTGCTGGACTATTGAGACTGCGTGTATGTGTATATGTTCCTTTTCTTTTCATAAAACAAATTCTCAAATTGTTTTCATTAACTTTTTTATGAAGAAAAATACCACAGATACATTTCATGCCCCTGAGCTCTCTGTAAGCCATCTTTAATTTTGCAAGAGGTAGGCAGGTGTGAGTTCAATTTTCTTAAGAATAGTTCATCTCACTGGGAGGTGAGAGTGGGACATAAGATGCTGAATGAAGCCTACAAAGTTATTTGCGACCTTGGCAGCCTTTGGTCATTATCCAAATGGCTGTGGTCACTAGGTGTAAACTCAAGGAGTCCACAGGTCAGAGTGGACCGCACACTCAGCTAGGAGTTCAGTGCAGGCTGACCTTGGCTGAAGTCACTGCCCAGCTGGGTCTCACTTCCTCATCTGCAAAGCAAGGTGGTTGAGTTCAGGAACTCTGAAATCCCTCTTTCTTTATGGCTCAGTGATTTTATGACCCTCTGTATCCCCACCAGGATAAATTCCTTTTCATACATGAATAACTTTGTAATGAAACCTTCTACAACAATGATAACAACAACAACAACAACAACAATAATAATCATCCCTTCTCAAAAGGCAATGCAGACTAACAGATGAGTGGGAAATGTGAAGCTGCAAAAATAAGAGGTTGAATTCTACCTTGTCAATCCCTAGATGTTTACTCTAGAAAATTATTTAATCTCATTATACCAGAAGATTAAATATGCTAATGTATAAAACTCAATATTGATGCTGAGTGACCAAAAACAATTGGTCAAAACTATATTCAGGCTGTATGGCAAATATATAACAAAATAGATAGGTCTTATTCAATAATTTGACTATTCTTAAGCAATCCAAAAATACTTAGAAAGGTTATATATTTCCAAGGACCCCACATTCCAGATTTTGTGAGACAGTTCCAATTTCTAAGCCCATATAATCTGATGGCCCATTGTTCTCATAAGGACATGTCCTGCTTTCTGCTTGGAAAGTATGCCCAGAGTGCACCTCATGGCTCAGCAGAGACCCACCTCCATCCCACACCAAGAAGACTTTATGACATTGTAGTGTTCAGTCACCTCTCTTCCCCCCACACAAGGTCAATATGCAAGTACAACACTATTGTTTTGATTCTTGCCTGGGTTCTGCATTTGAGTGGTCTAATGGACAAAGACAAAGGCTAGATATTCTATTTCTGACCCCAGTATTTAACTGTGTGACCCTAAGAAAGGCACTTTCCCAGTTTGGGCTTCGGTTGCCTGATGGAGAGCTGATTTTGAATGTAATGAAGCTACAGTTTTAGAATGCAACACTTCTGAGAGCACCTGTACTCTTAGTACTGGCAGTTGCTGTTAAATGCTCTTGGTTCTACTCTGATCCTCATGTGAAGTCTTTGAATCCACGGCCTCCAGGTTTAGCCTCTATGGAGCACATAAAGGTACTGTGCCACTGTGCAAATCTGCTTCCGTCGATGGAAGGAATGCACAAGACAAGCCTGGAGATCCCTGTGTGCTGTGTGGATTTAACCCAGGAGGCAATGTTATCATCTAACCCAAACAGATCCAGCCCTGAAAGACCATCAGTTTCCCCAAGCCAGTAGCTGTGTTTAATGTGTTTAATGCATTCTTGGCCTTACTCTGAGTCAGGAAGAAGCAAAAGGACCCATGAGGGAAGAAGGGAGGTACAGAAAGTGACAAAATTTGTAAATTTTAATTATAAAAGTTCTGTACTTCTTTGTTAAAAATAGATATAACAAAATAAAAAAAATAGAGGAGCAGCTGATGGGGGGTGTGTTATGAGCTAAGGTGTCCTGTTCCCTAAACACTGGCTTCTGACAGGTTGTAAAAGCAGCATTTATCTCAGGAGGAACCTGAGGCTTGGTTTGTGGACACGACACACCCTTCTTTTCCTGATGCTGTGTGTGCAGAGAATGGGTTTCTTTCCCAGCCTGATGACTAGACATCAGTGGGAAATGTCCCTACTGGTAAAGGCAGGGATGGAGGTACCAGGAGGTACAAAATTCACCACTTGCTTTTCCCAGAGCCTGGTCAGCCCCTCCACAGAGAGCTCCCTCCCTTTCCTCCTTCATCTTCTCCACTCAGCCAGCTGCCTACCCCTGCTGTCTTTTCCCAAGATGTGCTTTGGACTGCCCCTCTAGCCTGGCCCCTGATCCTTCCTGAGTATTTGCATTGTAGCCTTGGCTTGCACCTGCTCCACAGCCCCTCCCCTTCTCTGCCCCCTCAGGGCTGTGCCCTCACTCCCTCCCACCCATTAACAGATTCCCAAGCAGATGAGGACGCCACAGAATGAAAAAGGCTAGTGGAAGCTGCTGTTCCCCCTGCCCAGCACTGGCTTTTATAGGATGCTCCCTGGGAGCCCTCCCTTACCTCCTCCTTCTATCCCCCAGGCCTCCTTCCCTCATCTGTTGTCCCTGGTTCCCAGGGTTTCTCTACTGTTTCTCTAATTTGTTTATTGATTGGGAGAATCAAATCACTTTTGTTCAGCAAAAGAAACAGCCTGGTGTTTCTGAGGCTGCATTAATTTGGCATCAGGAAGCTATATTGGAGAAGGGCTGGGAGGATCCTCCAACATCATCTCTTTTAAGCCTGCCACTTCACAGATAAACAGAGGCCCGAAGAGGCTACATGCAGTACCTCTGTCACTGGGCATTTATCTGTGTGTCCTTAGGCTATGGTTTTGCCTGGGTTTCCTTTTCTACCCAAACAATGTGTTACAATATCAAAGAAAATCTTGAAGATTGTGATTGTGTTGATTGACAGCAGTGAGTGATAAGCCTGGCTACGCCCTCTTCCTTGGCACAGGAGTCCTATCATGCACAGACACACTCCATGGACTGCTGGGACAGTGGAATAACAGAGAGTCTCACAAGGGAGACAGCACTACATGCACACATAGCACAGATACATCAACCATGGTATTAGTAGTAGTAAAAAAGCAATGCTCCAAAGCCTCAGATTTCTGAAAAGCATATGTCTCCTAGCCCCCAGATGGCCAAAGTAAGAAGCATCAATAGGGAACTAAAGAATTTGTCTCATTTGATAATCCAAATGTCTATTACCCATTTCTCCTTTCCCTGCTCCTGGGAGGTAGATATGGGCTGCCCCTTAGAGCCCTGTCCACTTCAAATCCAGCACACATTTAAGGTTCAACCCAAAGCCCCTGCTGGAAGGTCTTATCTTCACATTCTGAGAAACAGAAGTTTTTCACCACAGACTTTCATGTTGGGTAGTGTGCAGTCTAATTTCACTTCCTTGTCAAGAGAGAGATGAACACTTAAGGGTGGGAACACTATATTCTATTATCCCACTGATCCCACTGTGTCCAACCGGGGTACAAAGTAAGAGCTTAGTATCGGTCGTTTGATTTCTGAACCAAGGAGAGCACAGGGAACCAAGTCTCCACTCAGCTCCTGGCACAGCATGTGCAAAGCCAACAGCTTCCTATCTTCCCACCTAAACCTAAGTGTCTATAGTAGAAGACAGTCCTCTTCACCCATATGTATGTTTAATGATACTAGGTGCAGGGTACAGAGCCAAATTTATGAGATTTCAATTGACTCTAGGTACTGCTAAAGAGGATTCAAGGACACTGGTATCCACATACTTCATCTACCTAGACATTTCCACATACCTGTATTAGTGCAATTTTACCTAGCAGGAGAGTCCCTTCACCAAATCCAGTTATCAAATGCAAGCCAATTTTTAAAAAGCTGTTCATATTCTGACCTTCTGTAACACCATGAACAGCTCTTCAAGTTGTAGACTGCCCAACATGGGAGGCCACGTACCTGCATCTACAGAGCCATGTAGATCCTCTAATCAAAAATTCAATTATATGCGGAGGAATTTCATTTAGTCTCTATCTACCACTGGAATCCTACTTCCTAGGCCACCTAAAGTTTGCCATCATGTAGCATAAAAGACAATATTTCTGCTTTGCCAACTCTGGACATGTAGGAAACCATATATAACCTTTTCCCAATTTATTGCAATAAAGTGAATTTTAAGAAATCAATTGACCCTGGGGTCTACCATTCTGTTTAATTCGCTATCTGATTTCATTGGGCCAAAACTCCTCTCAACCACATACAACAACCTCCACTTCTACCAAAACTATCTTGTGTCTGGCATAAGTTTGTATAAGGCTGGTTCTACCTATTTACTTACTTATTTATTTATTTATTTATTTATTTATTTATTTATTATTTATAGTCCTGGGGATTGAACCAGAGAGTTCTCAACCTCTGAGATACACCCCAGTCCTTTCTATTTTTTTTTTATTTTGATACAGGGTCTTGCTAAGTTATTAGGAGCTAGCCTTGAACCTTGATCCTTCTATCTCAGTCTCTCAAGAACTGGGATTACAGGTGTGCACCACCATACCTGGTAAGGCAGGTTCTTGATATATTTTTACAGAATTTTGCCCAAATCAAATAAGCTGCAAGTAGATTCTAGAAGATTCTACCCTCTGCTCATGAGTGTGGCTATCTCTGCCAACTTGCCCCCTTGCCCCACACTCTCTGCTCCTTGGCTTAATTATAGACTACATCTTCAGGTCACTTTTTGCCTGGCTCTTCCATTAGACTGGTTTGTTGGAGAGCAAGGGCTCTCCAACAATGATAATAATTATTGTATCACCAGCTTATAGGACTTGCTAGATATTGGTACTTGATCAGTGTTGTTTTGGGACGCCATAGGGAAAAGAACCAAAGAACCTCCGAGTCCAATCTAGCAGACAAGGCTACCAGCACCATCCAACCACACACTAGCAGATCTGGAAGTCCAAAGATTATTTGTAAGCAGAAATGGATCAGGCTTCCCATGTCTAGACGTGGCTCACTGGTTTGTTAGTGCTCAGAGGACGCTGAATTTATAACTCAATCCCTCATCTGCAGCACCCAGCACAGTGTCTGGCATATTCTGCGGAATGACTATGTTGCATAAATTTAAGTGACTGAATACAAGCTAGATCAATCCCCACCTACTCTCTCTTTCCTCAGACACCAGAGCTCTGTGAAGTTTCCCTTTTCAATGATAGCGAAAATCATAGAAACGTACAGCCTGGATGGATTTGTGGAACTGGTTCCAATTTCTCATTTGCAGATGGGAACACCGAGGTCCAAGATATCACAGGAGGCATCCTGCTCCCAGTCTAGCACATGCTCAGCACTGTCACACTGTCGCGCTTTGCAGGAAATGCAAGCTTAGCTAGTCTGCGAAGCCTATGGCTGAGCGCAAGGCTCTTGGCTTCTTTCCTTCCTTCTCTGTCCAGCACTTGTCCCTCCTTCATGAAGAAGAGTTTCCCTTAGAAAAGACAAGCAGGGAAAAGCCCTTCCTTTCCCAGGAAGTAGCTACAAATATTGATGCCCTCTGACATTCCAGGGGAGAAGCAATCCTCTTAGGACACTCTCCAAAGGTGATGCCTTATTTCCAAAACAACCTGAAGGGACACAGCCCTAGCATGGATCTGTGTGACTGCAGAACAGCAGGGACAATACACTCTGAGAAATGGTCATGGTCATGTTGCAAAGAAAATACATGCAGTTTCTTTAAAAATAAATAAATAAAAACAAAACAATAACCTGGTGCCTGTGTCCCTTTCACATCTTGTCTGTCCTATGGGGAACCAATACTCAAAGTAAAAACATCTCTGATGTGGGCCCAAAGAGACCAACCATTGTTAATGTCACAGAAGGGAGGGTCTAGGCACTGTCCCTGGAGTTTTCTTATCTATGAAAACAATCTTGAAGCAAAAGAAAGGCCTGGTCTGCTATAATAGGACCCTCTGCATTATGATGCTCCCTTCACATCAAAACTGCTGAGGAAACACTACCCTTGAGCTATACTTTGCAAGTTATGTGTTGGATTCACCCCCAACTCACATCCAGGTATTTTATTTCCAAGATGTTGGCAGGAAGTGATTCATTGTGCCACTGGGCACAGACATGAATGTGGCTACTGGACAGGCAAGTGCCTTGGGGTCCACAGGACAGAAAAAAAGGTGGTCAGCCGGGGCACCACCAACAGATCCCTCTCAGCCATGTACAAGTAGACAGCACAGGATGTCAAACTGGAATACAGAATATCTCCAACACAATGGTGGAGAGAATAAAAAGTTATTGTCCATTTAATAAAATAGTTCACCCCACAATTGCTTGAGAGACCATTTCTTCTTGCTTACTTAATGCTATTTTATGGCTCCCAAACTATTTTCTAGGGGATCTAAGAGCACTAAAAATCAATCAGAATTCTAGCAAAATCTTAGATGTCCAAAGGGATCCTGTGTATTGCTAAAAATGATTGAATGTGAAAAAACTAATTTTATTTAAGTATTCTAGGAGTAAGACTAACACTACAGTGTGTAAGACTAATGCTACAGTATGTAACCTCTGTTGGTGTGTAGGGGGGACATGGTACTTGTATGTGTGTGTGTGTGTGTGTGTGTGTGTGTGTGTGTCCATGTGTGCATGGGCAAAAGGAATGGGGAACAAAGGCACAGAGGGGTACTGCAGAAACCTACACAAAGTCACCTCCATATCCCTACAAGCCCTGGGTGTGCTGATGGGTTTATTGCACAGGCCACCTGGCCAGTTGCTCCTGAACTTCCTCATAGAAGCCCATTTCTAAGGGGAACAAGATCAAGCTAGTATTCTTTGGTGAAGCAGCCAGCTGTCCTGCTCAGAAGAGAAACCATAACAGAATTTCTAGCATGAAAAGCCAACTGCCTCACTGCCCAGGCTAGCACTTGGACCAGACATCCAAAGAATGCAGATCTCTTTTGGAGATCCCCACTGTCAGGCTTCAACTTGAGGTCTTCTGCACACACTGAGCCATGTCAGGTTTGCACTCCAAAACGGGAGCATGAGATGTTTTGCTTTACTTCTCCTTATGGTGGGGGAAGACAGACACTCTCATTGTCAATTCAAGGATTTAACTGCAACTTTAAATAAAACTGCTTTCTATCCCCTCAAAATACAAGTTTTACTTGGCAACATGTACTTCATAGACAGGTAGGAAGAGGTTGCAGTTATAGTCACATGACTACACTGCTGTCAGAGGGCAAATAATGATCAACCTTAGCCGGGCGTGGTGGCTGGTACTAGTAATCCCAGTACGTTGGGAGGCGGAGACCGGAGGATCCGGGTTTGCGGCCAGCCTCAGCTCTTTCTCTCTCTCTCTCTCTTCCCTGTCTCTCTGTCTCTCTACTTAGTGAGGCCCTCCGCAACTTCGTGAGACCCGGTTTCAAAATAAAGTATAAAAAAAAAAACAGGGCCGGGGGCGTAGCGCAGAGGTAGAACGCCCCTGGGTTCAATCCCCGGTACCGCAAAAAAAAAAAAAAAGCAAAGAACAAAAAAAAAAATAATGATCAACCTTGCCAGAAACCCATGACCTTTTTTTCAAATCACGCAAGCAATTCATCCATATGTAATTACTTTCACTGGTGTCTCTGTCCTTTTGCAAAGCATTTGGTCAAGTGTGGCAAGGACATATATGAACGATCATGTGTATGCACACAGGTGAGTGAGCATGTGCATGCGTGTGACTGAGCATACACATGTGCCAACACAGGGGTGTGTTTGTATCCATTTAAACATCTCTGACTACATGAATGTTCAGAGAGTGATAGGTGGAGGGTCAGGGTTTCAGCCTGGAAAATTTCTTTCAAGGCTGGTTTTATCTGTTTATAAGTAGAGAAAATGTGTTACGCTTTCAAATTTAAAGTCTGGCCTAATACCTTATGTCAAGTTACCTGTGTCCAAAAAAACAAAAAAAAAAGCAGAATCAGCAATAGAATTGTTCCCAGGAAATCTGGGTTCAAGTTCTGACTCTGAGCTTTTAGGTACTTCCCCTCTTGAAGTCAGAGTTTTCTAATGTGGAAAATTTGAGAGGTAGACCTTCGCTAGGTCAGGGATGCCCTTCAGAATCATTTGAAATTCACATGGTTCTCCCTAGAAATCGTATATATTCATATTTGAATAAGATTCTGCATGACATTCGAAGGGGTTCATCACCTCAAGCCTCTCCCTGCATTAGAGGATGTGCAGTGTCCCTTGAGGCTTTAAAAATCTCTCGTTTTATGTTTCTGAACAAGTACTGGTGCCTGTGGGCTTCCATCTCAACTTCTCTTTTCCTCATTTCTGCAACACAATGATATATATGCAAAGTTATACCAATCTCTACAGTTCTCTAAAACTGCGCCCCAAATCCCAAATTGGATGTGACATGCTAAGAAGTAAATGATACTGCAATTAAGATCTCCACTCCCTAAATCAAACAAGATGCACCCACGGCTATAGCTTGGATGTGGAATGCCCCCCAAGGCCCACGTGCTATTGGGAGGTGGTGGAAACTTTAGAAGATGGAGTGTAGTGGGAAGTCCTTAAGTCACTGTGGGTGTGCACTTGAAGGGATTATATAGCCCAGGCCTCTTCCTCTTTTACTGCCTGGCCATGAGATAAGCAGTATGCTCCCTGATAATGCCATCCAGCACACTCATCAGGGGCCCAAAGCAATGCATCTGTCTGATCGTAAAGAGGAAGCTCCAGAACTGTGAGATAAAATAAAACGTTTCTCTTTATAAGTTAACTGTCTCAGATATCTGGTTATAGTGATGGAAAGCTGACTAACATACTCAGCTATGGCAATCATTACCTGCAAAGTTGTGGGACTGGCCATCTTCAACACATCTTCATTGGTGGGGAGCAGGGGGTCCCCTGTCTCAAATGCTGCTTGAATCTGGTTATGAATGGATGCCAGGAAACCATGAGAAGAGGACTGTCCCTTTTAGCCAGTATTATAAAGCATTCTAGGGCACTTTTCATTTCCTCTCTTAAAAATTACATACTTTTAGAACTTAGAAGACACATTATCTAGTTCAATATCTCTATTTTACATCAATGCTCAGAAAGGCACTCACTAGGTAGAATTAGAACTCAGAACCAAGTCTATTGAGTCTCAAATCTTTTTTTTTTTTTTTTTTTTGCGGTACTGGGGATTGAACGCCGGGGCGTTCTACCTCTGCGCTATACCCCCGGCCCTATTTTTTATACTTTATTTTGAAACCGGGTCTCACGAAGTTGCGGAGGGCCTCACTAGAGAGAGAGAGAGAAAGAGAGAGAGAGAGAGGGAGAGAGAGACAGAGAGAGAGCGCTGAGGCTGGCTGCGATCCCGGATCCTCCGATCTCCGCCTCCCAAAGTACTGGGATTACAAGCGTGCGCCGCCACGCCCGGCTTGAGTCTCAAATCTTATTTTATTTTATTTTTGGTACTGGGGATTGATCCCATGGGCATTCTACCTCCAAGATACACCCCAGCCCTTCTTATTTATTTATTTATTTTGAAACAAGGTATTGCTAGGTTTCTGAGGGTCTTGCTAAGTTGCTGAGGTTGGCCTTGCACCCATGACCCTCCTGCCTCAGCCTTCCAAGTGCTGGGATTACAGACATGCATATGTCACCAAGCCCAGCTTCAAATATTAATTGTTCATTCCTGGCCCTTTGCTGCCTGTTTCAGTCTTCACATAGGAAAATAAAGCAGGTTGAATAGGTGCTGGGAGGAGAGGCAAGGTGGGACATTTTGTGAAAGGAAGGGTATCCAGGATAAGAGCTCCCACCACTTTCCTTTCCAACAAATGCAGTGATAAAATCCATTAAATCTCTGGGGACCTGCTCAAACAAGGGAGAAAATACTCCTTGCAAGAAGGCTCTAAGGACAATGGGCCTTTCGCATGGCAGGAGGGAGCAAGCCCCAAGGACAAGGCAGTCCCAGCACTGGCCATTCACACAGGGTGCAGAGACTCTCCCTCTCTGCGTTATGTTCTCTTCTCAAAAGGGTTATTCTGAATGTCTCTACTTCATAACCTATTGTCCTCTGACCCATGGGCTCTGGAGCTTCTCTTGTGCATTCTGGGCTGATCTCCCATGAGCCATGCCTTCTAATACTGAGTTTGAGTTTTCTGTGCTCTTTGCCCCCTGCCCCCAGATCTTCCCTCTACACCTAGGTAATGATCTACAGCTAGTGAGAGCCAGAGCTCTCATTTAAAGGAACCATACTATGTGTACTGTAAGAGTTCATTAAGGACAAATTGCTTGACAGAGCCTCTTCCCTGCATCCAGCAAAATGCTAAAGGCCACAAATAACTCCTTGACCAAGTCTTTACAGGCCACTTCCCCATCTCTGTGTGCCCCCTCACAGTTCCAAGGAGTCTTTCAGGATGGCTGATTAATTTTCCTCTAAAGTCCTAAGGTCAGGAATCAAACATACACATTATTCTTCCCTGGGACATGTACATCCAGACCAGGAGAATGCAGCCAGTGCTTATCGATTGAATGCATTTTTTTGAACTTCTAGTTTTTGCCAGAGCTACCTTTGTATGAGAATGAAGAGAAATCTCATGTTTCTAGGATCATCTAGTTACTGTTTTGAACATCCTGTTACCCAGGTTCATCCAATTGTTTCTTACCTATTTCTACTTCAAAAAATCTGGTTCCCCAAATATCCACTCCATCACTTTATGGTTCCCATCTGAACCTTCCAGCAACTCATTAAAAAAGGGCAACATTCTCACTGGGGCAAGAGGGAGCATTCATGCCAGGAATTACCTTTTAGGAATCTGCTGCCAGCAATTAAAACCCAGAAGCAACCTACACCATTGGATGTCACATACCACTGCAAGGAACTTAATCCTACTTTGCATAGGATCTGCATCCTACTACTAGTTAGTAGGGAGAAAGGGGACTTATAACAACCCTAGGTTACTTATATGTAGCTGGTTAATGACAACTTTTTGTTGTTTTGAAAGTTTTTCTTCCTTGGGCAGTTTTTAAAACCTTTCTTCCAGCTTTACCATAGAGAATTCTTAGGGTCAGCAAAAACATGTTAAGATTAGCCCAGGTTAAATGTAATTAGAAAGGAAAACAAGCTCTGGAAATGAAATAGGGTTTCCTAAATGTATTTCCTGATGCTTCTCCCTATGGCCCACCCTGGGCCCCGGGAAACCCATCTCCTCAAGAGCCAGGCAGGAGTCTTGCCTGCTGTCCTGTCAACACACACGCTTGAGTTTCTAGAATAATACTCAGTTTCCCACCACAGAGCTGGACCAGCAGAGCCCTAACAACTTATTTTGGGTCTCTCCTCTGAAGCCTTCCTGAGCATCTGATTGACTACGACCCTTCCCAATTCTGAATTTGTTGCTTCCCAGGAGACACAGTTGGCAAATGGTATGTTCCATTTGGATAAGTGGAGACCTGAAAATGAATGGTGCATGGATAGATGGCCTCTTTGTTTGGGATGCTGTCAGGCTAGTGGGGAAATGAGCAGAGAAAAGAGTAATTATAAGGAAGTATGAAGGATGATGTATCAGCCAGAGTCTTAATATAAAATAGCTGGAATCCCAGTTCAGGATTGTTGAGGAGAAGTAATTTTCAACAGTGGGTAGTGATAGAAAGCAAGCACAAGAGTTAACAGAAAAACTGTTAGCACTTCCTGGCTTAAAGTAGAGAGAGGGAGCAGGTACTGAACCACAGAGCCTCCTGAGAGTTGGTGGGTTTTTAGCATCTTCTACTTCCTACCTGGTCTCCATTTGGTTCCAGCAACACCTTTCTAAGGAGTTAGATCTGAAGATGGTTCTGTTTTATTTCTAAGTTCTGAGGGCTTCTGATACCCCTGAGGGAGAAGTTCAAACTCCCTGGCTTGATCCTCCAAGCTCTTCCACATCAGGACCAGTCTAGTGTCTAGCTTGTCCCTTCCTTGTCCTTTCCCCACTTTCATCATCTATACCACCATGTCCTAGTGAGTTCCATCCCCCCCATAACTAGAGTGCCATTGTCAACTAGCCATGTCCTGCTTGTCTTTTGAGAGCCAACTCAAATGTTCCTTTCCCTGCTGGCTTTGCCCAACCCCTCTGTGACCTCAGCCTACATGCCACATCTCTGCTATAGCTCTTGTGGGTTCCCCAAAGGTTGACTGAGTGTTGAAGGTCTGGGTTTACTCAGGGATGAAAGGACAGTGGCCAACTAGACATGCATTTTGTTTCTTAAATCCTGGATTCCTTCCACAATACCACAGGGGCACATCCTAGAGGACTCATTTCTTCTTTTGGTAATGGGAAGGTCAAGACAATTCAGCGAAGACTCAGCAATAACATTCGTGGCTGCCAAAACTGACTATCTCCACACAGAAAAAATGTGGAAAACAACTTAATTTGGGGGATAATTCAATGAGAAGAAATAATAATGCTAACAATGATAGTTTAATTTAGAATCCCCTCCTGAGGTGCTACTCTGGCCTCATGCCCTTCAGTCCAACAGTTTCTCCTAAGGCCCCAGGGAGTGCTGGCTTTCGGCAGTAGCACTGTGCAGAACACCCCAAATTAGCAATATCAATCTTTTAGAAGTGAGTGATCCTACCAGTTCCCCAGTAACAGAAATAATTGAAAAATTAAGCAAGGAGGCATAAAGGGCCTTCAGCAAATAAATCCAAAATGATAAGATGTTAACTGGCCCAGGCGATTCTATGTTATTACCATCCGGGGGCTTTTCTTGGCTTTCGAAGTTAAAGTGAAACTGCCAACTACTCTTGGCCTGAAACTTCTCAAAGCAAAGGGGGGGGGCACCAAATATGAATGGAAATGTCTGTATGGTGGCGCATGGATAATTTAAGATAGAATAGAAAAGGTTCCATGATTCTAAACTTAGTAAAATGAATTTAAAAGGCTTCATGATAAAATAGCAACTAGCATCACACACAAAAAAACACACTAGAAAACACACAAAAAATAAACTGTTAAGATGAAAAAATGAAATCAGTGACCATAAACTTTCTATCTACAATGTAAATATACAACGCAGAAAGTAACTATATGTAGAAGCAATGCAATGGTGGGTTTAATGTATATGGCTCCCTGTGCCTTAAGCCTCAATCAGTCTGAGCTCACATTATATTGCCAAGATTGTGCTATGCAAAATGGTTGCCACAAAAAAATATATACAAAATTCCTCCTCTCACCTCGCAGACTCACAGTGTAGTGAGGACTAACTCAGTACGGTTTTGCACCCGAGTCTACTCTGGCTGTCTAGGGCTTACTGTGAGTGATAGTAGAATCCTGCGATGAAGTTGTTGGTTTGGAATGGCAAGGCTGCATGTAGGAGTTAGACATAAAAAGATGAGAAGAAATCACTAGGTTGCAAGGAGGAGGGAAACAGTCCTTTAAATATATGTGCACTTCATTTAAACACCACTACTAGAAAGAGAAGATTCTCATCATGGATACAGATCTGCTAGGGAAAAACAAAACTCAGTGGCTAGAAGAATGCTTGTTTTCAGCATGGTTAGAGTTTATGTGTTACTAGCAGTCACATAGGTGGAAAAATCCAAACAAACTGGGACATAAATATATGGATATATAGAGACTTTCTGCAGAGAGAAACGCTCCCACATGGGTGAGAGAGAAACTTAGAATAGGCCTTTCTCCAAAAGAGAAAAGGGGACAGGATTCCATGGAACATTTAGACATGATGCACTAGCAAGCTCTTGTTATCATTCCTGCTAAAATAAGCCAGCGGCAAAAGACAGATTCATAGGCTTTACAAAAAAAAAAAAACAAAAACAGTATTTGAAAGTTATCCATAAGGAAAAAACAATTTCAAAAAATAGATGAAGTTCTCTTGCCATTCTCACAGGTAGATCAATTTTCCTTCCACATTTTAATTTTTCTTCTCAGTTCCCTAATGTGGCATTCCCTTCATTTAACAGAATGCATGAGCTTATGCGTATACATGACACTTTAGAACAATAGAAACGTCAAGAAGTACATAACCTGAGCAGAGAAAAGGCAGGGCTGAGGAATAATTTCTAGACTCTCCAGCACACTTCCATGCCAAGCATGGAGAATCTACCAGCCTTCAACCCTAGCATACTATTCAGACACTTAGACTTAATGAGGCTGGATGAGCTGATTCCCCTTCACCCAAGGTCTGGTTGACCTTGGGTGAATGAAATCTTATCACATTTGTTGAATGGATGAGTTGGGTGAGCTGACCTCTTTTCGAACATCCAAACCCAATCTCCTTTTTTTTGGATGCTCTAACTCTACAATCTAAGAGTTAAGCTTGGGACCTTGCTCAGGCTATGGGGAAATCAAGAATATGACAGTTCCTGACTAAAAGAAAGAGTCAATCCCACTCAGAAGACAAAGTGAATGTCTGCAATGAAAAATGAAGAGTTCCGCTGGCCGTGGAAATGCATACTAAGTTGTAAGGACAACTGAACATACCAAAGGAGATATATAGGATGAACATAACCTTCAAAAAGTCCAAAATGGCTCTGTGAAGGGGGTGGGATTTGAGCAAACTACTGAAGAACTGGTAGGTTGTGAAATGGTGAAGGACAAGGAGGCACACATACAAACACAGGTGTACACATCAGCACACATGTGTGCACACACACAGACCCACAGCCACCTCCATGAGGACCCACAAGTTGTGGGACATACAGAACAAGTTAAGCCATCAGGTATGTGGCTGAGTGTCATTGTATAGGTTCTCCTATCCAGGTCTCCAATGTCAACTTTTGGCATGCTGTAAGTACTTCCATTACCTTTTTACTGAAAAACTTGGGGCCTTAAGGGGCTTTTCATCTTTGAAGTATTTCTATCATTAAAATCCGGTGGGAGAAGAAATTTCCTACATCCATTCCCCCCAACTTCAATTATATGGGCAAAGGTGTAAGCAGCTGGGGTCCTGGGAGAAGACTACGCCCAGAAGGTGAAGCACATATACTGTTTCCTTCATGGGAGGCCAAGATTCTAGAGCAGCTTTGTGCCTAAGGCCCTCAAAGCGATTTGCAATCGTTATTTATGTCTCCTGGTATATTCTCAAGAGAAGCAAGTCACAGGCTGATACCTGGCATGGCCAGGGGAGTCTCAGCCTCTGCATGGGCCACATAAGAGCATCCCACAGTAAAACCTGGTGAGAGAGGAAGAATGGAGCGCACTCTGTCGGAAATCACCACCCCAGGTCAAGCTCAAGTTTCCACTTATAAAGCAAAGGGCTGTATTTAATGGTCCCCTAGGTCCCTTCTAATATGCTACTTGTCTCTTTGTGTGTTTGGGGCAAGCTGAATCATATTTATGGGCTTTTGCTAACTGCAGATTCTCTTATGGACCATAGATTTTTAAAAATAATTTGAGATCCTGTAGTAAAGGCATTAATTTGTAAGGGACCCTTTAAAGGTACAGGGGAGGGGCGGGCACAAAAACCAGTCCCTACAAAATAAGTCAGTCATGGGATTCCTTTTAAACGGCTCTTTTATCACATTTTACATGTAATATTCTGCCAAAATGTTCCAAAATGTTCTCCGGGCTCTGCAGACACTACAGTTCAATTTGCAAAACTTCATTTTATATATCTCTTCAGGAAAATATCTGTTGCTTGAAATTAGATACACATGATTTGAAGAAGAATATAATATGCCATGATGAGGAATCTATAATGTTTTGATCTATGTCCTCTGGCCCAAACCAATTTCTTTATTCTCTCCTTTCATACTCATTACATGAATGGTAATAAATGTCAGACACTACCTCATAGAACTCATGAACATGTACACACTACGCTTCTCTTTATGATATATGAGGTTTACCCATTCAATTCTAGGGCCACTGGTCCATTTTCTTTATTTCCAGTGTTGCTCTTTCTTTAAAATGATGCCCTAGTGGGCAAGAGGTTTGTCAGAGGTATGAATGGCTACAGACAACCTGCTTATTCCAGATTCAATCTGTTCTCATTTTTGATAACTGATTAATCAAAAGAGGATGGGTCAAAAGGGGAAAATATTGTTCCCATAATATGAAGCCGTTTTTCCACATACTTCTGTCATTTTTCAACAAACAGAAGACATCACTCTTTCAGAAAAAAAGACTGCCTAAATCTGAGAAGGGTTTTCTCTCTGAAAGCAGTAAATAATAGCTAGATATGAGGAAACATATTTTAAATAATCGATCCTATTTAGATACATGATATATAGTACATAGAATGAATGAGTTATAGGGAAAATAATGAAATGTAAAGAATGGGAAAAAGAGGTTTCTCTCACTTTTGGGGTGGCCCACATTCTCCCTTGAATGTGTATTTCCTACTCTTCTAAATAAATTTCTATGTCTAAAAAAAAGAATGAGAGAAATAATGCAAAATGAGGTGAAGAGGAAAGAATAAAACAGAGAGACAGGGATATATGAGATCAATTAAGAATGTTAGTTAAAACTTGTCCATGTCCTAATTTTTACTATGGAGAAAAGTGAGACATAAAGTGTGGAGAAGGGAAGAACATGGAAAAGTCGGAAGAGGAAGCATCAACAAGAAGAGAAGCCAGATGTGGTGGCACATGTCTGTAAACCTAGTACTGGAGAAGCTGAGACAGGAGGGTCACAGGTTTGAGGACAGCCTCAGCAGCATAGGGAGACTCTCAGGAACCTAGCAAGACCCTGTTTCCAAACAAAAAATTTAAACAAAGGACTGGTAGTGTTGCTCAGAGGTAGAATGCTCCTGGCTTCAATCCCCAGTACCAAAAAAAAAAAAAAAAACAATTAAAAGAAGACGAGAAGAGGAAGGAGGAAAGAGAGAGCAGACAAGTGGACATGTATCTCGAGCAGCATCTACAGAGATACTTAAGTCCCTGATGGAGAGTACATTCTGTCCTGGCCACCAGACGCAGCGCTGTGGGACAGAGCAGCACCTGCTATATTTAGCTCTGCTGTAACTCAAGTCAAGAGTGTTCCAAGCGGGCAGCTGCCACAGGGTCCCAGAGACATTTTACTACCTACCCTGGAATAGCCATGGCAAGGACCTAGGCCATCAAAGCTACAGACTCCTCTGTGTTTATATACAAAGGACCAGCATTTTGAACATAACTGATATGACTGTTAATATAGTTTAGTGCTCTGCTGTGTAACAGGACAGCGTTTTCAGAAGACTAAAGTCATTATTCATGGTTTCTAACAATGTCCCTCCCCTAATCCCTGAAAGCAAATATTTGCCTTTACCTTATATGGTGTGTTCTCTCCTGAGAACTTCCCTGGCTTCAACTCCACAGAGTGCTCTGTACTTTGAAAGAATACTTTCTGGTGTCTATTCAAGTATCCCCAGTACCAACTGACCTGTGGAAATACCCATAGGTTTCCTCTAATTCCAGAGAAACATGACTTTCCCCTACTAGAAAAAAATAAAGGTAACTGGAGGGCCGGCAGGTGACCAACCTGATACCCTATGGCCAGAAATGAAGATCTGCCACTAACCGGAAAAGTGCTAAATCTAGGAATTGTTCAGAAAGTCAGGCTTGACCTGAATAATTCATTAAGTAATTATGAATTATTGTTCTGGATAAGGCATCCTAGCAGATTCTGAGGGGCAAAACCACACATAGACATTCCCTTCTTTCCCAAGGAGATTTGGTTATGACTTGTGCATAACAACAATCATACCAGGTAGGATGGGGAGTAGATGATGGGGCTCAAGGTAATTGCTGAGGAAGGAAGAGGCAGTTGGAATCTAAGATGTCTGGGGAGATTTTTCAGAGAAACAGATCCATTTCTGAGAGAATAAATGGGGTGTGGATAAGCAGAGCAGAAGGAGGAAGCATCCGAGTCGAGAGACAGAAAATTAGCCCAGATGCCCCTTACTTGGGGTTTGTGTGTAGTCAAGATACTTTTGCCAATTGAAAGATCCCAACCCTGTGCCTTGGCAAATACTAGCAGGTTCTCTCTAATTGATTCCTAGAACAGAGGTCATCTATACAAGCTTTTTGCCAAGAGGTAACTTCTTTATCTACAAACCAGAAGCTAAATGTCCCTCTTCCATGAAACAAGCTTGGGAAAAGTGAGCAGGAATAGCCTAGAGCATGTCTGGGGCCTTAGAAGAATAGGTGCCAGGGACTTGAAGGGAAGAGGGGTGCACTTTGAAAAGGAGAGTAAGGAGAGGCGCTGGGGCAGGGTGCATGTCAGCTATTCTTGCCTGGCAGACAGAGCAGGTGAGGAGGCAAGCACTGGGAATGGGGGAGGGGAGATTACTATAGCCAGAGTTCATGTACTGGCTATCCAATGCCTTTAACCTGGGCTGACTGAAGGGCCAAGAGAAGAGCATCCTCATTAGGGTACGTAATGGATCATTTCCAGTGGCCAGATGGTTCCCCATAAATACATTAATGACTTTATGGGCATGTCTGTCTGAAAAGGTAACAGTTTAACTGCCACAGAGTAGGAAATGTGCCTTTTGGATTTTGTGTAAACTAAATGAAAGACCAAAGAATTATAAAAATGTCACATGTTAAATGACTCCCTTTCCTCATTCCTCATTCTTTTTAGATGGCAAGCTCAATAAACAAGGCTAATATTGGATTTTTTTAAAAAAAGAAATGCATCTAAACCTTGAAAGATCATTTTAACATGGGCAGTCCCAATGTTGAGAAACACATACACACACACACACACACACACACACACACACACACACAGACATGTGTACACACATATATAAACATACTCCTCACTGGTATCAAGGTAAAAGCTTCTATTTCTGAATGTGCAGGGCTAGGACTCATGTCACACAGTACACCTGGATGACTTCTCAAAGGCAGTCATATCCCTGCCAAAAAGTCCTTTCCTTCTGCCTCGAATCAGTTTCCCCATTTGTTTGATTCTCTCTATTTTCCCAACCTTCACCCAACTACCAGAACAGCCTTTTTATTAATTTATTTTTCTGGTTCCTTTCCATCCCCTCTCCATGGAGCTTCCAGAAGTATCCCTTTACAAACAAATCTAATCCTGCCATGCCCCCACTGATCACCTTGATGGCTCCTATTGCTTTTAAGCTAGAGACCAGGGGTCTCTTCCCATGGTCAGCAATCACAGGGCAGGTGCCTGCCCTTCCAGTCCCATCGCCCACTATCCCTCATCACTCTATCTGCACTACACTGATCTTACAGTTCCTCAAAGCTGCCTTAGGCACACACGCTACCTCTCAGGTCTCTGGGCAGAGCCTCCTCCTCCTGGATGGCTCTCCCTCTCACAGGTCACCAGAAAACTCTCCTGCTCACCCTGGGCATAGATGGAGCAGGACAGCTTCCTGCCTACACAGTATCTCATCTTATTCACAGCCCTTATCATCTCCAAAACTGTTTATTTATATTTCGATTGTTGGATCTGATCCCGGGCACCAGGATCTGGGTAAAGACCAAGTCAGAGAGTGGGTTTGGAAATCTAAAAGACTTGCGAGCAGGATGTCAGTGTAAGTCACTGTTTCTCCATTGTCACTTGAAGACTGGAAGCCCCCAGACCAATGTAAATGACAGAGCAGTAGCATTTCTTTCCCCAAACATCAAAAGGAAATAACATCCAAAGCAAGCTCTTTTTTATGTTGAGCTAAGACAGTAGCAGCCACAACTTGGCGAATGATTGCCTTGGGATCTCCCAGCATCAAATAAAAATCCACTTCCCTGCGGCCAGAGGAGAAACTGACAGCCACCCTCCGAGTCTTGACAATCCCCCTGGACCTTCCACACCTGGTTCCTAGGGTCCCAGCAGCCAAACAGGAGTAAATATTAACCATGGTAGGAAATGATTCATCAGCTGCGGACAGCTGTCCAGTTTCCAAAGTACTGACCTGAAAAGGAGATGAAAGGAAGATTGGGCTGGCTTCCCCACTCGGATGGACATCTTGCACTTGCTTCTCCAACTCCACTCCTTATCTCCTTCCCTCCTCCAACCCAGGGATGGCCACCTCTCTGTCTGCACACTCCTGTTCCTTTACCCTCTGGCCTCAATCCAGCAGGAGATCACTAGGAGGAATGTGAGGTCAGAGGTATTATTCTCCCAGATTCCTCCCAGCTGGGTAGTCCCAGGCTGCCTGTTTCCTTAACCAAAGGCCAGAGCTCCAATAAGCTATTCCTCCAACACAGTTTGCCTGTTTCCCCTTACTAGCTCCCCATCCCCAAGGAACCTACACCTGGAATGAATTCCCCTGATGATCCCAAGAAGGAAGGTGTTTCTAAAAGTGCCTGCCTGTCTGTGATCTGAGGTCACTGTGAGACCTGGTAGTTGTCAGGCAAGGCTTCCCTGAGAAACCTATGCTTGAGCAGACATCAGGACTAGGTTAGATAGGACATGGAAGGAAGTCTGCGAAGTAAGCAGAAGCAGCTCAGACAGAGCTGCCTGTGCAACAGCCCTTCCAGACTTTCTTTCCCTCATGTCTACTGACTCTCACACATTGGGTCCCAGTTCTTTCCCATCTGGCTGTTTAAATATTATGGAGAATACAATTCACCACTTTAAAGGGCTACATAAATATAAGATGCTAATGATAATACTAATCATGTTAATAAAATCCTTAAGTATTAGTCTTACTTTCCCAACACATAAAACTTTCTTAAAACCCCATACCTTGTCCAGGGTGCCCGGCACCATGGCTAATATACAGTTAAAGTCCAATAAATATACACAACTAATTGGAGGCAAAGGGTGAGCAAAATTCATCAGAGACCCAGCGCTGCCTCTCAGTGGAGGTGGGTGCAGGAAATGCAGATAAGTTGACTTCTAGCTAGTCTGGGGTTGACCTTGGGCAAGTGACACTCATCTCCACATAAGGCTTGCTCATGTCTCAGGCCTAGAATAGGAGATAAGTGAGAGTTATTCTGATCTCTTAACTGCTTAGAAGAGTTAGGTGGAACACAAGTGGTGGCCTCTACTTCCAGGGACAGCCTCCCTCTGGGGCTGCCCTATAAATATGTAGCCTTAAAAACTGGAAGTCTCCCAGAAGTATCTTTGCTGAAATCTCTGATGCCCGAAAATGATGTGTTACCTCCTAAAAGGAAGTGATATTGTAGATTCAGCCCTTTTTTCCCTTTCCAACTTAGGGTACATTTTTGGTTTCTGTCTATCTTCCTATACCACACAGAGTTATAAAGAACCCAAGAAGAAGCCAGAAAAGTCAACCATTGGTTTAATAAAAGGCATTTCATCGTATCAGAAAGACAAAGTGGAAAGAGGGACAGGTTAGTCTTTTATTTATTTATTTTTGTGTGTGTGGTACTGGGTATTGAACCTAGGGGCATTCTACCTTTGAGCTACACCCCCAGCCCTTTTTATTTTATTTTTATTTTGAAACAGGGTGTCACTAGGTTGATAAGAGTCTCACTACTTACTGAGGCTGCCCTAGAACTTTTGATCCTCCTCTTTCAGCCTCCCAAGTATTGGGATTACAGGCATAATTAACCTTATAATAAGGTTAATTACCACATAATTATCCTTAGTGTGGCTTCAGGGAACACCTTCTCTTTCTGGGGCTCAATTTTCTCATCTGTTAAGTGAATGGCTTATTCCTCATGGTGAACAGGGAGTAAGTCACAACAGCTAACAAGATCCTATTGCTCTGAGATTATTGCAAAATGGACTGATTCAAGGTAAAAGTGAAACACATAACAACTGAGTGGGAAGCTACACCATGCAGTTATACATGTGTGTGAGAAAACAAGTATAAATTGAAGCTTAGGAGTTAGAACTTACATAGTAAATGCTATTATTCAAAATTTTAAACATATGTGAGACAACTCGTAGCAAATATGCTGACATATGGCATTGAAACCAATATATCAACACTTATAAGTAAGAAAACATCTATAAAAATACAATCAACCACAGTTCTTTCTTTACATTGAGGCCACAAATGAGACCACTGCTGAGCATCTCTGGTTAAGCATTAACACACACCAGGATCTGCCTGGAACCTGTTCGTTAAGGTGCAGTGCCCCAGCTAATTAATACATCACTGGCAGGTCAAGTTCAGAGAAGAATATTGAGCAAGAGCATTCCTGAGGTCTCATTTACCTCCTTTCAGGTAGGAGGAAGTCCAGTAGAAAAAGGTAAGGAAAGGGGGGTGGGTGGAGAGAGAAGGGAACAATTATCATTTTGCCACAATAGAGCATTCTACAACTAATAAAAGTGGTGTGTGTGTGGTTGTGTGTGTGTGTGTGTATGTGTGTGTGTGTGTGTGTCACTTGAGAAGAAGTTGAAAGGGTGGGAGCTGTTTAGACAGGGGGAATATTAAAGTAGGCTAAAGCCAGGCATGGTGGCCCATATATGTAATCCCAGTACTTGCGAGGCTGAGACAGGAGGATCACAGGTTCTCAGCAACTTAGGGAGACCCTCCGCAACTTAGTGAGACCCTGTTTCAAAATAAAATATAAAATAGGGCTGGGGATGTAGCTCAGATGTAGAATGCCCCGGGGTTCAATCCCCAGTGCCACCACTGGCCGTGGGCACTGACACTGGCATTGCCAGTGACCTTCACTCCCTGACCTCATATCATTCACCTGTGACAGAGAAGGCTGGTACAGATGCCTGCTTCTCAACTCCTGCTGCAAATAGAATCACATGAAGAGCTTTAAACAAATACACATCCTGGGGCTTCACCCCAGATAAGAATCTCTTCAGGTAGGAAAAAGGCATTGGTATTTTAATAGCTCCCTTGGTAGGTCCAAAGTACTTTCAGTAGAGATTGACAAGCACTAGTCTAGATTATCTAAAATAATTCCAGATTATTCCAGATGTCTCCTCCAGTGTGACATTCACAACCCTTCTAGCTCCAAAACCTTACTTAACTCAGTCACACAGAAATCTCTTTTCATTTCCTCTGTGGCTTTGGGAAGAATCATAACAATGAGGGAAACTCAATACGTAAAATGCTAAAGTTCATCTTGTAAATACTCAGTACATAAATTCACCAAAGCAAATTAAACATGGAAAATCTGTGGAAGGAGACTCCATCACAGAAGAGCTACTTGGGTCTTTTTAAAAGCTTTGTATTTGTGGTGCTGGGGATTGAACCTGGGAGCTCCTGCATGGTAGGCAAGCCTCTACCACAAAGCTCATCCCCAGCCCCTAAATGGCTTTTAATTCAGGATTAGTTGGCTCTGACTTTCAGCACATTCTTCACCAGTTCATTGTACCTCCAAGCAACACCTCAGCCCTTTTTTAATTCATTTAATTTTTGTTTGTTTGTTTGTCTGCTGTGTGTGTGTGTGTGTGTGTGTGTGTGTGTGTGTGTGTGTGTTTTACTGAGGATTGAACCCAGGGGCATTCTACCTCTGAGCTACACCCCCAGCTTTTTTTATTTTTTATTTTGAAACAGGGTCTCACTATGTTGCAGAAGGCCTCACTAAGTTGCTGAAGCTGGCCACAAACCTGAGATCCTCCTGTCTCTGCCTCCCAAATACTGGGATTACAAGCATGCGCCACCACGTCAGCTATTTTTGATATTTGAAACAGGGTCTTCCTAGGTTGCTGAAAGTCTCACTAGGTTGCTGAGATAAATTTTGAACCTGTGATTCTCCTGTCTGAGCCTCCCAAGTACTGGGATTACAGTCATGCACCACTATACCCAGCTTTTGTTATATTTATTAACAGCAGTTACAAAGAGGAACTAGCATCCTGACAGAGAAAACTAAAATGATATAAAAACACAGCACACGAACTGGGGATAGTTGGTATAGAGGCAAGCTGCTTTACCCATCTTTAAAGACCCTGACAATACCTCTGTGTTACTCTATAATAATTAGGAAGAGAAGAGTTTACATGTTATGAACTCTATGTAACAAGGTAAGGGCTTCTGCATGAACAGATGTTTTTAAATCCACCTGGTAATTTTTTAAAGAAATGATTTCTATCTTTCAAAACTTGGGGGTCAGGCTAAAGAACTGTTGTATTTTTCTTAGGCTTTTAAAAATACACCTGATATTGATAGCCTTTTCCACTTCAAAATCACAATTTAGGCTTTCATCAGATAATGTTCACCCCTGGATGCAGCCAGTAAACGGTGTTAGAACCCCTAGGATATGCAGGTGGGCAGACTGAGACACAGCTAGGGAAGACCATTTCCCCTGCCACTCTTAGCAAACCTGATGTGAAATGATTCAGCCACTCCCACAGAGAATGAAAGGAATTCAGGCCATGAAGAACATTGGGTTTTAAATGCACCAAGGAACAATGAATGGGGAATGGACCTGGAGGGTCACTGACATTGTGAGATCCAAGGGGAACCTGAGACTGACAAGGGGCCACACAAGCCGTCTGTATGATGGACATCATTAGTTGTAGCTTTAATAAGTCATGGTGTTCCAAGAACAGAGAATAATCTGAGTGGGAAAGCAGCAATGAACTGTCAGACAAAACACTATCCATCAGTAAAATACCACAGCAAGCAGAGAAGTCATTCATAATAGCATCTCCCCCCAAAGACCCCACTATTCAGACTCTGGGTCTGTTCCACTTAGGTAAAAGAAGCACTATGTCAAATTGCTGTTCTGCAGTGTAGAAATAATATTTTTCTTGAAACAAGAGGATAGGAACTTTGCCAACTTTGCCAAAACTGGGAAAGCGATGATCCTCCACTGGAGCTGAGCCCTGCCTGGGATATCAGGTAGGAGATCTGTGTCCATCAATGTTCCCTTGTTTTATAACCCAAGGAGGAACCATGACACATAAATCTCAGATTGTAAGACACATTTTGTCTCCAACGTCATCCCTAAAGGAACTGAAACAGGAGCCCAAGCCACATCTTTCCTCCACACCGTTTACTTATGAACAATGCCTGAAGTGGGATGTATAGGAGGGACCAGCATATCATCCTATTATTTACGGTGGCAATTTCAGAAAATGATGTGGTACATTAGAGAAAGCACTGGCGAAGAATGACCTCAGACAGATCAGGATCCTTCTCAGCACACTGTGACCTCCAGCAGGGTATTTTCCCAGTCCAAAAGCCAATATCCCCTCCTGCAGAATGAGTGATATATCATTAAGGCTCCTCCCATTAGCCCTGTTGGACTGTGCTTTCTGACCTCATTACTGCCAGTAACCTCCTAAGTTGTGTGTAGGTCCAAATCTTCCTGGACTCTCCTCTGCTCTTCCTAACCCCAGTGACCTGGGTATTAGAAACCAAGGTTCTAGTATCAGTTCTGCCTCTTGATTGTTAAGCACAGCAAGTAAGTCCTTCATTCATTTCTAGGATGATTGGATGAAATTCTCTCTATTTTGTGTATGGGTACTGTTGTAGTGGGGACTGAACCCAGGGGTGTTCTACCTCTGAGTTACACCTCAGCCTTATTTTTTAAAATTTGAAACAGGGTCTTACTAAGTTACTGTGCCCTGCTGTCCTCGAACCTGCAATCCTCTTGTCTCAGCCTCCCAAGTACTGGGATTACAGGCATGGCCCACCCCACCCAGGTGAAAAATTATATCTTAATGCACCTACAATTCAACCCTAGAACTCACCCCAGACCCTGTTGAACAATATCTTTTCAAAATTACTATTTAACTACTATAGGTGGATTTAAAGTACAGTGGTGGTAATCCTAGATATTTTTGAAGAACAGCTACAGAATTACAGTGTGTCCCAAGATAAAGGTGCCAATGGATCTCACTATCCCTTCATTTATCACTGCCCTGTGTTAGTTAGTGTCTTCATATTTACCTGCCAACCAGCTTCCCCAAAACTTGTCAGACACTAGATGCAGAAACCAGTGGTGACAAAGCCAATAGGCCACTAACCAGCTTCAACTCACCCCTTGGTATAGGCCTCAGGATTCAAGTATAATCTGTCCTTAAAATTAACATACACTGTGCTGCAGGTGCACTGTAAGTTAAAAAATAACATGTTCTCCACATCCTGTGGCCCTTAAGAAGTTAAACTCAGGCAAGGAGGGAGGAAGGGAGAGGGAGGGGAGGGAATAACAGGCCATGAATCCTAAACATCTTCCTAATTGGATAATTTGAAAAGCTTTGGACAGCAGTTCAAAAGGCCTGCATTCTGATAAGGGCTCTGCCATCTATTTAGCCATCTGTGGGGCCCAGGCTTGATCTCATCCCCTCTCTAAGCTATTTATAGGGTTATAGATTTGAAACATAACAGGCGCCCCTTCAAAAGTTGCCCAGCTTACTCTTTTTTCACATACCAGAAACATGGAGTGAATGCCACAGATGCATGGCCCCCACTACCACAAGTCTCTGTTTAGGATGTTTAGGGTGGGGCCCAAGAACAGGGTTTTGTTTTGTTTTCTTCATTTTTAACTAAAATTTATCAGATACACAAAAACCTTAGCTGCTACACAGTAAAACTGTACATATTTATGTACAATGCATGTGATATTTCGACAAATGTATATGTTGTAAAATGCTTAAATCATGATAAACATATCTATCTCCTCAAATATTTATCATATCCACAAGATGAAAACACTGAAAATCCTTTCTTCCAGCTTTCTGAAATGTATAATACATAATTGCTATTTATAGTCAAACTACTGTGCAATAGCAACCCAAAACTTCTTGCTCCTATCTTACTGAAACATGGCACCCATTAATCAACCTTCCCTCATCCCTCCTTCTTCCCTATTCTCCCAGCCCTTGGTAACTACCATTCTTCCTTTAATTTCTATGAGATCAACTTTTTCAGATTCCATGTATGAGGGAGATTATGCAGTACTTGTCTTTCTTTGCCTAGCTTATTTCACTTAACAGACAAGTCTTCAGTTTCATCTATATTATCAAGAATGACAGGATTTCATCCTTTTTTAAACTGAATAGTATTTCATTCTTTATATGTACCACATTTTAAAAATCCATTTATGGGTTACAATAGGTATTTCTAACAAAGTCCTAGGTGACGTTGCTACTACTGGTCCGGAGACCATGCTTTGAAAAACACTGATATGGCCCAGTTCTGATCAACTGCAGCTAGAAATTAGAATCACTGGAAGAAGTCAACCAGCAACATGCCAATGTCCACTGGGCATGCACTAGAACTTTTAAATCAGAATCTCTGGCCTGCATCCTTAGCATCTGTATTTGTGTGTGTGTGTGTGTATGTGTGTGTGTGTGTGTGTGTGCGCGCCCACGCGTGTGTGCATACGCGTGCACGCACACCTATTTCTGAAACTGAATTCAGGGGCATTCTACCTCTGAGCTTTCTACCTCCACCAGCCCTTTTTATATGTTTTGTTTTGAAACAGGGTCTTGCTAGGTTGCTGAAGCTGTCCTCAAACTTGCAATTCTATCTCAGTCTCCCAAGTACTGGGATTACAGGTGTGTGCCACCATGTCTAGGTAGCATCTGTATTTTTAACAAGCTTCCCATATCTCCACATTCAGTGAAGGTGAAAGCACTGATCATGTCCAGTCGTCTCATTTTATAGATAGCAAAAGGGTTGTTCAGAGGATTAAGGGCTATCTATTTTAACACATTCATCTGCAAAAGGTGCATGTGTGGATACTAAATAGTTATGAGGCCCAGACTTCAACTCCGTGGTTATAATACTCTAGCTGTGCTTCTTCTTTGTTTCCTACCCCATCATCCCCAATTACTAGCAGGGAGGCTGTCTTCATCTGGCCACCTCAAGTAACCAGAAGGAGAATCCAACAGGGCCACTCACTGTTGGAAGGCGCTAACATTCTTAAAGCTCTCCTCCCTGTAGTTTCTAAATATAACATGCAGTCAAACACTCTGAATAACTTGGCTGATTTGGCTTCCCTGGGATAAACTTTTTTTTTTTTTCTCCTAGATTATGCTGCACCAGGAATAGAGCCCTAAGGGGAGAAATTCCTCTTCAAAGTCAGAGCTAGATAACACTCTGTGTGGTATTCAGGTTGTTCTTCATTGGAGGAAGAAAAAATGTGGGAGGCAAACTTCTAACATCAGCCAACATCAAAAAGTGTATTCATACTTTGTTCCTGTAGCATACATGGAGGGGCCGAGGAGCAAGGGAAAAGACAATTAACACATCCTGGCTGGCAGTGGAAAGAATGTGAGCAACAGGTTTGGGTACTCCAGGTGGCAGGGGGCAGCAGGAAAACTACATGTGCCAGCAGGTCCTGGCAGCTGCCCTGTGCTGGCTCCACAGGGGGAGACTCGGAGCCCGTGTCTGGGTGCGTAGCTCCCTCCCTGGGGGGTGGCTCAGGCGCAGATCTGACTTCATTTCTCAGCCAGACAGCAGATACTTTCACCTTGCCCTCCGGCTCTTGCTGCTCCCTCCAGTAGGGGGGGATTTGATGTGACCTAAAAACTGTTTGGAACATATGCAGACACTGATCCTTCTCTCACACATCATACAAAGTCCTTCCTCCTTTAATTTTAGTGGTAGGCTGAGCCTCAGTATTTTCTGACATGATATTATATTTGAGTATTGGAGTTGGGTGGAACATTGAAGATCATCTAGTCCTGTCCTCTCCCTTTTCAGATAATAAGATTCACAACACTGTTATTTATTTAGCACCTATTATGTATCAGGTACTTTATATAAATTAAATCTAACTGTCACTCAAGCCCTAAAAGCGGTGGGGTATGCAGATCATAGAAGATGGAGCAGAGACAGAGAGAGATGGAGTGTTGTGCCTAAAATTCTATAGCTGAGAGCATTAGAACTGCTGATTTCTGGCCCCAAGCCAACACCTGGCCCACAGCAGGGCTGGAAGAAGAAGCAATGGTGAACTGTTTCCTGCCTCACCCCACCCAAAGCATTAGGGCAGTTGACCAGCCAGCACCTCAGCCAGTAGCAGTCTGTGCTTTTCAAGTCTTGAGCTCAAACTTTATTTAGAAGTTCTAAATGTCCATAAAGGAGTGTGCTAGCTCTTATTCCCAGAGGGAAAATGCAGACTTTCAGGCTCAATCTTAAGCAAGGACAAGCCCAGCTGCTATTAAAACAGAGCAGGAAATTGCATGGAAAACCAAAGAGCAACCTTCTTTTCCATGGGAATTTCTCCACAGCACTGAAAGCTCAGGGAAAGTGTGTGGTTTCAAAGAAGGTCTCAGATACCATGAACATGTCCCCATCAGTGGAAGATGCAAGTCTCCCGAGGAGATGATGTAAGGAACACAAAGCGAAGCACCGGTTTTCCCATTCTATCCGTGGGTGTGCGTATGTGCGTGAGTGTGCAATGTGTCGGAGTAAGAGGTACTGCAGTAAGAGAAATAGCCTCAGGAAATCCTTCGCCCATCTGTCTTTATCTCTATAGTGGGGTATTTTCAGCTGGGCATGGTGGAACATGCCTTTAATCCCAGTACTTGGGAGGCTGAGATAGGAGGATCACAGGTTCACGGCCAGCCTCAGCAACTTAGTGAGGCTCTCAGCAACTTAGTGTAAGAGCCTCACAGCTGCTCTGTGGGTTTTCCAAACAAAAACTAAAATAGGGCTGGGGTTGTAGCCCCGTGGTGGAAGAACCGTGGGTTCCATCCCCAATACCACAAAACAATGAATGAATGAATGAATGAATGGTTTTTCAAATGCTGCACTTTTGTCAATGGATCTGGATTGTTCTTTGGCATGGGGGCTACCTATGTATTTTAGGGTAAGAAGCAGCATCCCAGGCCTCTATCCACTAGATGCCAGTAGCACCTTCCACACAATCGTGTCAATCAAAAATCTCTCAAGACATTACCTAATACCCCGTGGGCTACTGAGAGGGCAGAATTGATCTTGTTGAGAACAGTTATACTAGAAAGTCGTCCTTTGCCACCATGCATGGACAAGAAAAAGGTTCACTCAAAGATTCTTTTTGAAGCAGCTGAAGATCCATAATCTGCATATTTTCATTAAAACACATGTATTTTCCATTGATGTGAATCTTATGGAAGAAGAAGGCTGTGTGCTAGGCTGCTCAGGTTAATCAAAATGATTCTAGAGCCCCTGGGACAGTGGTTCTCAACTCGTGCTGCCTACTCCTTAAAAATTCCAATATTGTAGTGAGAACTCCCAGACCAAATAAATGGAATCCCCTGGGTGGGGGGTCACATCCAGGTATCTTACTTTTTTAAAAGTTCCCCATGTGTAATCCCGTACTTGTGACGCTGAGACAGGAGGCTTGAGGGTTGGAGGACAGCCTCACACTCTCAGCAACTTAGCAAGACCCTATTTCAAAAACAAAAAATGAAAGGGGTTGGGGTAGAGCTCAGAGGTAGAATTCCCCTGGGTTCAGTACTCAGCACCACACACACAAAAAGTACCCAATGTGTGTATCTGGGAGGTAGAATGCCCTAGGTTCAATCCCCAGTCTCCCTCTCTCTCTCTCTCTCTCTTTCTCTCTCTCTCTCTCTCTCTCTCTCTCTCACACACACACACACACACACACACACACACACACACACACGCATATATTCCCCATGTGGTTCTGAGATGCAGCCAATGCTGGAAGCCCATGTCCTTCAGGTCTGTGAATCGATCCTGACATCTACTACCAGAAGCAGAGTGGTGTCTTGGGTTTCCTGCAGATCAGGCTGCCCAGGCTGACTAAAAACATCAAGGTCTCTCGCTTGTTTGGGTGGATAACATTTCAGTGTGACTATGCTGGTTATTTTGGATCAGGTCTGGTTGGTTTGGGTTAATAAAAATGAGAAAAATAAAAATGAATATCTAATAAGTTCCTTCTGCTCAAGAAACAGAATCTTGGTAAGCATGAGCCAACCTGGGACTAATAGGTTGAATGTGGTATCTTCAAACTGCCTTTTATCTTTCAAAGTACCCAACAGAGGGAAAGAATGGAGTAACACTTGTTGGTGAACAGATTGATCTTTTTTTAAAGAATTCTATTTTTAATTGTCATTGTTTTTTTTTTTTTAGCTGAGCAAAAAGTACCCAAATTTTTCCTTTCTGGAACAAAAGTAAGCACAAGAAAAACTGACAGTGGGGCATGTGGCTATATTTTCCACCTAAAACACAACCTGTTCTTCCTACGGGGATCACAGAACTAGAATCTGTGCAGCAGCTCCTGGGATTCAAAACAGAAGCAAGAAAAATTTCTTCATGGGTGGAAATTAGGTTGAAAGAATAGATCTGGGTAAATGACATCATTTCTGGGTTTGTCCAGTGAATTGGGTCATGCAGCTTGCCACACAATGCCTTCTGACTCTTGCAGGGCCAGCGAAGCAGCCCAGGGCAGGCCTTATCAGGAGGAATCAGTGTGGAAAAGTACTTTCTGAAGTAAAACTAACACAAACCAGTGCCATAGCTGGTTTTGGTAAATTTCAGGAATGTGGAAGGAGTCAGCTTACTATGCACACAGGTTAGTTGAGACTTGGTTTGCTGAAAGCACACTGTTCCTCTACTTCTTTCTCCTCTGTTAATAGAGAAAAACAGAATTGCCAGAAAATAAAATCAATTGTTTATTTTTTAGGAAGACAAGCAGAGTAAAGCAGAATCAAGAGGGCAGGGAGGTGATGGAATTCTGTGTAAAGTAGGAATATGAATACTGACAGTATTAAAGTGGGGTGGAAGCCAGGTGTGATGGAGCACACCAGTAATACCAGTGCTTAGGAGGCTGAGAAGGGAGGATTGCATGTTAAAGGGCAGCCTCAGCAACTTAGCAAAACCCTCAGCAACTTAATGAGACCCTGTTTCAACATAAAAAATAGAAAAGGGCTGAGGATATATCTCAGAGGTAGAATGCCTATGGGATCAATCCCCAGTACCACGAAAAATAGAAAAATAAAACAAAACAAACAAACAAACAAAAAACTGGAGTGGACACAAGCCTGAAAGTAGACTCTGCTGAGGGCTTCTCTACTCACTCTCCGCATGATCAGTTAGATCCTGTCCTAATTTTCCTGTTTTCCAATAAACTGAGTAAAGTCAGATTCCAGAGAGCATGTTTGTACTTCCTGAAACACGCAGCAAGGAAACATTATTTTGATAAGTCAGTTTTATGCAGTTTTAAAGTTTAGAACTTTAGAGACACTCAGCTGGAAGGTACACCAGCAAACATTTTATCCTTCATTATACAGAGAGAAAAGTTGAGGACTGGGGAAGCTGGATGATTGATCTAAGGTCCCAGAGCTATTTTGGTAAAGCTGAGTCAAATCCCATGATTTCTTTTGCATGGTCCTTTCCTCCTCTTATCCACTGTCACTAAACAACATTTACCACTGAGTACATAGGATCCAAGGGAAATAAGACATTCTTAATCAGCAATTTGTTTTAAAACATGAGGGGAAGTGAGTTGCTTTGAGTGGGGAGTCATTCTTACATTTAAATGATCACTTTTATGGTTGATAATTTTACTAATTAAATTAGTGTTGAGCGCTTGCTTTTTTAATATAATTCTGCTCCCTTCTTATGAGTGTTTGTAGCAGAACAATGACATAAGGGAATCGAAACACTGCAAAGACGAGGTCTTAAGGCGCCACAGAATATGATATGTGCTAAAAGGCTCCAGGCTTCCAGGACTCTATTCCCTGCACTCTGTTAATGACCCCAGTCCATTGAAGTGAACACAGACCATCTTCCACAGGGTCCCCATTGAGAGAAGGCAGAGAAATGGGGCTGGGGGCTATGCATCCGCTGAGGTTTCCATAGCGAACATGTCAGCAGCTGTGTGGTGACCTAACTTGCAAATGCATCAGAAAGCATATGCTTATATACTTGTTCCTGGAGTTGCTGGACAAGTCTCCAAAGACATAGGAAGGAGGCAGCCTCTCCTCACATCTGCTCAGGAGAAGTGGCCCCATTCCCCTCCACCGTCACCTCTGGATTTTCCAGGAGTCAGCAGGAAACTACGAGTCTACAAACTACGAGTCTGAGGATGACCATCTTTCAATACCTTGAATATTTTCCCCACCCAGCAGCATCTGGGAAATTACCCTCTGAGAGCATATCTTATCTTTTGGATCTGAACAGCATAGCTCTGTTCTGGGCTTGGGAATAAAATCTAAAAACTAGTGCCTACACATCCAAATAAGCAAAACAGACAAATGAGAAAGTTTTTATTCACATGAAAAGTAGTCTTTTATTTCTTCTTTTCTTTCCTTAAAAACTGATTTCCCCTACTTTTTTTGTACTGGAGATTGAATACAGGGGGATTCTACATCTGAGCTACAACCCCAGCCCTTTTTTAATGTTTTGTTTTGAAATAGGCCCTTCCTATATTGCTGAGGATCTCACTAAGTTGCTGAGGCTGACCTTGAACCTGCGATCCTCCTGTCTCAGCCTCCCAAGTACTGGGATTACAGGCATGCGCCACCATGTCTGATTTCCTCTACTTTCTTTAAATAGCCAACTTCTGAGGTACTGGGATACTTAAAAAAATACTTCATTTTCCAAACCCCACCCCTAAATGTCTACCTATCTTTTCAGTAACTAGTTAACTGAAAAGGCAAGAGAGGGGCACCTGTCTCCAGTTTTCCTGCTGTAATAGTCCACTCAGTTGTGTATTTAGTCAGGGTTTCTGGGCTTGTCTTGGTTCCATATTTGACTCCGTGCCACCTTCCTGAGAAGGAAAGCAGTGCCTATTTGTGGAGACTCTGACAGTACTTGACGCTGACAGGTGCTATTTAAATGAAATATCCTTCCAATTACTGCTACTGTACTATATTGAATTAAGCTGTATCACCATAACTGAGGAAGCACGCCTCCCTACACAGCAGCGCCCTTTCTCGTCCTGGCACAATCCATGCTCATCTTCTCATAAATACAATAATTCCTAAAGAGAGGAATCCAAGTTACCTTCAAAAGCATTATTGTCCCTTGGACATGACTACACACATGGCTTTGAAGTCTGTAAACTGATTCCCAGGCAACCGCTCAACATGCCCACCCTTCTTAGTACCCAAAGCATCATTCATCTGCTCTCCAAGCAGACAGCAAATTTGAGCAAAGGATCAGAAACTGAAAACTATTGACAACATGACAGGGCCATCTCAGCATGACGGCTGATGGAGACGATCACATTTCCTCCAACAAACTCAATGCTTGAGTAAATCAAGCGAAAGTCAATATAACCCCCACCCTGGGTCCCATGTGGTTCTTGACCATAGGCCACTGAACTTGCTTTTGGGGGAGGGTTAAAAGAAGTAAGCCCTACATCTTCAGAGAATGCTTAACTGATACCAAAAAAATTTTCTTTTTGTAAGGGGTAGCTGATCTTTGCCAAACAGAGCTGATGACGGCTCAAGGAGAGCCTGAGACACGTTCTCTCCTCCCCATACATCCTACATGGGATCTTTGCCCATTTCCTTTGTCTTTACCATGAAGGCATACTTCCCCTAAAATAAGTTCTCCACGTTCCAAACAACATGTCTGTCCCTTTGCTTTGCCCAGTGACTTCTGCTTATGAGTATGTGACAGTACACAGTGGTTCCATCATCACTAAGAAAAAAAATCAAAGCCCTCAACTCGTGTGTTTGCCTCTCCAGATGTGCTAGAGTTCAGGGCTAAATCCAAGCTGATGTCACTACTAACCCCCAAAGTCTGACATGTGCATGTTCTTCATATGAATCAATAAGCATCTATCCAGGATGTCAATTCTGCAGCTTTCAAAATTTTTGAAGAAGTAATCAACCAAACACAATTAGAAAAATTGCATTTCTAAAGAGTAAGAGTGGTGCTCTGTCACAGGCAGAAAGTTGACATAGAGATAGGAAATAAAGGATGAAACAAATGGGCATGTTTCTGCCAGTCTCATCAGTAGCCTCTGAAAAACCACTACCAGGGCTGCTAGAAAGGGTCTAGAGGAAGAAGCTTTCTGTGAAAGAGAGGTCAATAGAAGATCATATATAGGAATATAGGAAACTTTTGGGAGATGGGGTAATGGAAAAGAAAGACAAAGAAAGAGTCTGCATTGCACTAATATAGGTAATACTTTGATTTAGGGTGGAAGATTATTGGGGTGTCCTTATGAGAAAATGACACCATGCTTTCAGTTACAAGCAGGTCACATTGACAAAATACAAAGGGGAAAAATCTGGCATGTGACCAAAGATGTAAGAGAAAATCCAACAGTGACCTGTCCTTTTATGAAATCATTCTTAGCCCTAACCTGAAATGACATATGCCATCAAGGACGTTGTACTTCAGCAACAGAGGGGAAGAACCAAGACTAAGATCAACAAGGAGACAAGCCAATGATTGATTATTAACATTTGGTCTCTAAATGGGAGATGAAGGCTGAGTGGGAATACAAGAAAGTCCAGAGTCTAAGAAGTCAATAAATACAGCCTTGTTCACCAGCACTCAAAAAAATTTGATCCAGAGGGAATCTCCTTAGTGCTCAGAAGAGAGAACATAGGGCAAATGGAAGGCAATTTGCTTTACACAGCAGTTAATAAACTGTACAATTCAGAGGTAATCTAGTTGACATCAACTCACCTGATTTCCCCCCAAAAGTTCCAGTACATTGATGATTTGTAATGGATGGGTAAGGGAAAGGAGGCCATCTAGAAAATTCCTGTAATGTACCTTCTCAGGCTGATTTTCGGGAGAGTCACCAGGTCCTCTGGCAACTTCATCTGTTTAATAGTTTCACACATAAAACCTTTTCAGCTTCTGTCAGGGAGAAAACATCTGCAGTTTGACCAGGAATCTAACACACATGTCATTGTTTATGTTCTCATGAGTGTGTGTGCATGACTGTGTGTTTATATGTTGAAATCCAAACGTCATCAATAAAAAATAGAGAAAGTGCTCCTAAAATAAGCTTCCTTTAAAAACAAGTTAAACAAATATGGGATGATTGATGTCACATATACAAAGTACATAGATTATAAAGTTCTGTTATCATAAACTGAGCAGTGTGGGCCTCAGGGATTTCCTCATTTCCCTTAAGAAATGCATTTAGTTTCATATAAATGCCTCACAATCATTCTAAATTTTATCAGTAGTCGTCAGGAACTCCCAGGTATAAATATGCATAAATTTTGGCAGCATAATAAAAAGTGGAAAAAATAATAAACTAGGAGTTGAGAGATTGAATGCTAACCCTAGTTCAGTTTCTCACTGACTACAGAATCTTGAGTAAGTTGTAAATTTATCATAAGATGTTTATTTCAGTCAACAAATATTAAGCTCCTACTATGCAAAATCACTGTTCTGAGTATTTGGTATACAATGTAGAGGAGGAAAAACAGTTATGATTAGAGCTCAAATTCCAGAATGGGGAGACAGACAGTGATTATATAAAGCATAAATGGTACTCATAATTCAGATGACGATAAATGCTGTGAAGGAAATAAAACAGGTCAGTGTGATGGAGCAGGATTGGACCATGGGGACCTTAACTGAGAGAATCTGTTAAGAACCCTCTGAGGAAGTGACATGTGAGTCAAACACAAATGACAAGAAGGGGTAGGTCATGCCAAGGCCAGGAACGGTGATGATGGCAGGTGCAAGGCCCTCAGGAGGCACTAAGCTAGGCCTGTGGAAGGAAGGGAAAGGCAAGAACAGCCAGAGAAGGCATAAAAACAATCCACTGGCCAACCTCTCCAAAGAATGTTGTATGGACAAATGGAAAAAATGGGTAAATGCTTGAAAAAAGCTCTCCAAAGTGTAATGAATTACTAGAATTAGCATACTGTTAAAAAAACTTCTATCTTCCATATTGTATCTTTAGGAATGTTCACAATTATAGTATTATTCATCCATACATCTCAAACATAATTTTTAGCACTAGAGGAAATAGTTTAACCCCCTTCATCTTCCAGATCAGAGAACAAAGGCACTAAGTTACCCAGATCCCATGGTAGTGGCCCTCCAGGTCCTAGCCTTCCAGAGTGGCTCCCCCAAATTAAGCTGCCTATCAACGGGCTTCCTGCTTCTTTTCTAGGTATGCTTCATTTCATTATAAGAAATTTGCAAAGTAGGTGAAACGAACCTTTTATGCAACGCTTAAGGTAAAGGATGGGTGGCATTAAGCTCCATGGAGATGAGAATTTTTTTGCGGTACCGCCCCCGGCCCTATTTTTTTTTTATGCTTTATTTTGAAACCGGGTCTCATGAAGTTGCGGAAGGCCTCACTAAGGAGAGAGAGAGAGAGAGAGAGAGAGGGAGAGAGAGAGCGAGAGCTGAGGCTGGCCGTGAACCCGGATCCTCCGGTCTCCGCCTCCCAATGTACTGGGATTACAAGCGTGCGCCACCACGCCCGGCAGAGATGAGAATTTAAAGTCTCAACATCCAGGCCTGACTCTAGACTCACCTCTTACAGGTTTTGAGACCTTGGGAAAATTAATTAAACTCTCTAGGCCTACTGTTCTACATTTAAAATTGGAGGATAAAAATGTCTTCCATTCCTATATTATAGGATTCCTGATGGGATTAAATAGCTATATATATATATGAATAAATGTCTATGGAAACTACAAAGCTCAAAACAAATATTATTACCCTTGTCATTTGTTTTGCACCACCATTCTACCACGTTGCATGATTACCATTATCTTGTATAGGCCTTCGGGGCATCTTTCTATTTTGTGAGTTAAAGAAATTGCATCTGAGGAGCTCCATAAACACTTGATGATTTATGAATTTGTTTCATGAATATAGTTCTCACTGATTTCCTTCCTTTTCTTTTGATTTCCCACAGTGGGGGAAGCAACCCTGGATTACACTTGAAATAGTATAAAGACACAGTAGGAAGATTCTGCTGAAGACCAGCTATGGCACCTTGAACAGGTCTCTGCAATTCCCACTCCCATGATGTATCTTCATTCCCCAAATGTGCAGGACACTTATTATCTGACCCCCACAACATGCAAGAGGTCTTATAAGTGTCAAATTTCCCTGAGTTCATACAACGACTTCAAATTCAGTCTTTTATTTGATCCTTTTAATTACCCTGGGAAAAGTGAGAACAGAGAAAAGCAAATATATACAGAAGAAAACTAAGGCTTTTTGTGATTATGTGACTAGTCTCAAAACCTAGAAGTTTAGATATTCTGACTTTAAGTTCAGGGATCTTTGAAGTTTACTAAGCTTGTTCCAGGTAGGAACTAGTGAAAATCAAATAGGGTTATGGACATGAAACTGTTCGGGCTTCCCAGATGAGAAGTATGATTATCCTGAGGGACAAGGCAGCCTTGACTTGCTGACCTCTTTTGCTAGATCTTCTTCTCTGACCAGATGCTCAGGTCTGCCCATCCAGTGTGTCAGCCAGTAGAAGGTGGGGCTGGCCCAGGACACGTCTGCCTCCCCCAGGGGAACCCAGAAAAGCACACAGTAGCCCTCTGTCAATCCTTGTTAGTTTCCTTGACCAAGTTTTTCCTGAAAGACTACCTAGCTCTCTCCATTGGAACCTTTCCAGTTCCTTAAGAAAGTCAGCCCCCTCTGAGGTCCCAGGAGGGGAAAAAAACACACCCAACCTGGGCCTTTTCTACAGAGCCAGGAATTATTCCACTGAGCCCTCCTAACAGGGTTTTCTTTCTGCTTCCTCCTGATTTTTCTTTCCTTCCCCTGTGAGGTGAATAAATATTCTAAAAAGAAAGTTGTGAGCTCTTTTGTTCTGTCTGATCTACATACTGGAACTAAAAGAATACATCCCCCCCCCCAAACCAGTCATCATGGCCAAGTAACAAAAATGCATGTCTTAAAAAAAAGTTTATTTTATGTGTTTTAAATACCAGGAAATTCTTATCAGGATGTGAAAGTTGAGGTCTTGTTTTTCTTTTATCCCATTTCTCTCTCTATTTATGGGAGAGAAAGAAGAAAACAAATCTGTCTCTTTATCATGGACTCCCTTCTTCCTGCCCATGCCCTACTGGATACAGCCTGTCTCTCAGTGGCTTCTAAGGTTCTGGTTGAGGTCCCTGCATTTCTGACAGCTACTTCATTTTCCCTAATCCCCTGGACCAGAGAGGAATCATGAAATACCCACGATAAAGTAGGCCTGGCTTTCTGACATCCCTCTAGCAAAGGACATTTTATGACAAACTCAAAATGTTGAAAGTTGCCAAGAGTAAGGGTTGGGTTTGATTTAAACAGTATTACAGCGCCGTAAGTCATGAATCACAAAACCCAGGTGATTAATAGGCTTTCTCCAGCCCGACTCCTCCATTTTACACTTGAAGAAACAAGGTATCAAGGAGCTGCAGCTTGGCCCCAATTTGCTCAGCTTCTTGGGGACAGAGATGGGACAAGAACCCTGGCTCCTGACTTAGTACTTTGCATTATGGTACCGTCCTCTCCCACACATCCAGGGAAACCTTAATGGGAAAATTCTTTCAAGAAGGGAATCTGATGAGGGATTACATATTCCTTCCTTCCTTCATTAACCTGGCAAACGTTAATTAGACAGCATTTATGCCAGCAACTGGGCTAAGTAGTGGGGATACATAAATAAATATGATGTAGGTCCCCCAAATGTGTGTGTGTGTGTGTGTGTGTGTGTGTGTGTGTGAGAGAGAGAGAGAGAGAGAGAGAGAGAGAGAGAGAAACACAGCTTAACACTGTTGCTTTAGTGATAAGAAGGGGCTACATTTAAAAATACCATAGTGGGAATAACATCAATAGAACACCATGTAACAGCCTTTATTTCTATTAGGTGAACACTTCCCTGCCACATCCACCTTCATGACCCTACAATCCATTCTCCAGCAACCAGAGTATTCACTGCAAACAGTAACTAAGGTCATGTCATTGCCCTGCTTAAATTCCTCAATGATTTTCCATTTTCCATGGGAAGAAGTACAGAGCTGCTCAGAGGTTTGGGAAGACCCCACCATCCAGCCCTTTATACTCCCCTCCCACCCACTCCATCAGCCCATCAGGCTATACCTTGCCCTGAAATGGACCCACCATATTTGCACTGGTCAATTCCCCCAAAGCACTGGACATATTCTTGCCTTAAGGTCATTTGAACTAGCCATTCCATTTCTCTGCAACATCCCCCAGATTTCTCCCCAGCCTGCTCAAACCCCCATTTACCAGTGACTCTTCATTCTTCAGCTCTCTACGTGGAAACCACTTCTTTAGGGAGACCTCCATGACCCCCGATAAAGGGTGAAAGCCCCCCCCTACATACGGTGATAGCACGCTCCTCCTGCTTTACATTCAACAACTGTACATATGTCCTGATTAAGTTCTCTCTTCCCCTAGGAACTACAGTCAAATGAGGGCAACTACTGTGTTTGTCTTGTTTACTATAAGGCTGGGGACTGGTGTGATGCTCGGCACACAGCAAGTTGTCCATAAGCACTCACTGATTGATGGGGTGGATGAATGAATATATGATGTGTGTCTGGAGATTTCAAGTGAGGAGTGCCACACAACCAGAATTGGGATGGAAAAGTTTCTATATGGACCTGATTTTTGAACTCAAGAACAAGTGGCTATGTCTTAAAGTATGACACAGTTGACCTCTGGAAAAAGATAAGCATTTAAGACTCACTATTGAGAAGTAATGAAGGTAAATTAAAATCTTAAGTAACCAGGGGTTAAAAGGAAGGCAGAAGTGACGATTCAAAAATGAGGAATGCATAACTGCAGGACAAGCACAAGAAGAGCAGTCAGGGGCCCTGGGCTCCGCATGGCACAGCTCTATGTCTTCTTCGTCTGCAAAATATGAGGGCAGTAATGGGGGAAAGCAGGGGAGCAAGTGCTGATTTCTGGAGCCCCAGGGATGTTGCAGCATGACAGCGTCTCCTGCAACAAGTGCCGCCCTGGGAGAGCTGAAGGAACAGGAATTGCCTGCATGTTTCTTGTTTCTGAATAATGAGATGACTTCACAGTTAGGCACAGGTTGTGCTGGGAGCAGACAAGCTGTGAGTTTCCCGCTCCCAAGAAAGGAGGGAACTCTCTTCCTTAATCCCAAAAGCGCTGGCAGGAAAATACAAAGAGAGACAGAGACAGAGAGAGTTAAAGTTGTGACGTAGACTTCATTCCATTATACCATTAAGACAAGGTGAGAAAGGAAAACATAATGGTGGAGAAAAATAAAAGGCAGCAAAGCAGGAGAGAAATATGACTTATAGGCTAGATGCAGAAGAGCAGAGAGGTGAAGTTTAAGGGGCAATTAAAGTGACCCCCTCACCGAGGGCTGGGTAAACTCACACGCACAGACTCCAAGTATGTTTTTAGACTTTTCCTCAAAGCCTTGCTTTTCACAGACTTCCCATGGCTAGCAGTAGGCAGCTGGGATAAGCGGTCTTTCTCTTGTGCTCCCTCTTTTCCTCCCTCCCTCCCTTCCACTGTTCCTCATCTTCTCCGGCCAACTGCTTATCCCTAAAGTAACCACTAACAGGCCATTATTGTTGTAAAGGAAAAAGTGACTACAAGACTCACCCTAGCCACAAAAGGAAACTAACACATTCTGGTAGCAGTTTATATAGATCCTTGTGCTTCTGGAATATCTACTCCTGGTTTTGGGGGCATACTAGGCTATGTGAAAGGCGAGTAGACTCCATATCTAAGCACTTGGCCTCAGCCTACTAACATTCCCACCGAGCACAAGGTTCTGATGATGATGATGTGGGGCATATTACAAGAGAACAGAAGTATTACACATTCCCTGCCTCACTGACAGGGCTGGGCTTTTTCTCGGGGTGGAAATGTGGTAGCCCAGCCTCCTGTAACCTGTCTAGTGACTCTGTGAAGTCACAAAAGCAACATTGTCCAGCCCTGTCTTAAGGAAGATTAAACTGCATTTAACAGCCCAAGAAAGGTAATGATCTCACTACAAAATCAACACACGGTGGTGGCTGGAGGTTGCTCCAGCCATTGCTCAGTGGCCAGGCCTCAACCAGACATTCATCCTTCTCCTTCCACTCGGCTGCCCAGCTCACAGGCGCTGACCCAGTGACATCAACCCACACTGGACAAGATCAAATGCTGCTGGGCTAAGTAAATAGACCTCGGCAGGCAATTCCTACAGGGGTTAGAATGGAGAGATCCCAGGCGGGTTAGAATGGAGAGATCCCAGGCCTGCCGCAGCCCTTGAGCTGGAACTACAGTTCCCCAATCCCACCCTCCATGGAAGCTCTCCCCAGGTGTCCAGTCCTTCTCTGAGCTAGCATGAAAGGGAGCAGAACTGAGTAAAAAAGGAAGGACTGAACACTATGCAGGAACTTTAGACAGTACAAGAAAATTAGTCATTTAATGGAAAAGTAGAGTATCTATCTACCACTGGATTGGCCAACTTAAAAAAATTGTTTTGATCCCAGGAAAAATAAAACATATTTTCTGTTTGCTTGTTTGGATTCTTAGCAAAAATCAGAGTGAAATAAAGAAAATCGAATGATAAAAATAAAGAATACATGCAAAGCAGAGCCTGAGAGTTCCTTATGAATATGCCAAGTAAGTGACACCGAATTCTCACAGATGAGCTTCTGATGAACTTCTCAGCACTGGGACCAATTATATCCAGAATAAAACTCGGGGAAAATGGTGAGTGATTAGGTGCCCCCCACTCCCAGCTCTATCAGAACACCGAACAGGTGTCCAGGTGCTCAGACATCAGCCTCTCCAAGCAGAGAATGAGAGAGGGGCAGGAGGGGGTTGTTCTCCACAGGGTATTGCATCTTCAACTCTTGGGCGAAGGGAATCAGCAAGTGGGTCTCAGACAAGGCCAGCTCAGACTCAATGACTCCAAACTGGAGCCACACTAAACAACACAAGCCTTGGCACTATTTCTTCCAGGGAGACGTGAGGGAAGGGGCACTGGCAGATAAAGACACTTTAGAGAACATGCCAGCGGGTCCTTTGGCCCATCCACACACACAGGGAGCTTGATTCCCATGCCCCAGGGAATTTGTCAGTGAAATTCCAGAAATTTGCTTAGAGATTGCAAGTTTAACAGTCGAGTTCAGAAATGGGAAGGCAGCGCTCCAGCTCCTGCTTTTCCACAGAAAGGATCATCAGCACCACTCTGACCTGATTGACAAACTGCCTGAGAAAGCAGACTTTCATTACTGGCCCCAACACAGGCCTAGCTCAGCTTCTCCAAAGTCATGTGAAAGTCTGACTTTGAGTTTGGATTTCTTCATTAGCCTGTTTTATCAGACTACTGTGACAGCACCAAATATGAACTGATATGTCGCCACAGATAACGTGCTTTCCTACTCTTTTCCTTGGCTTGTGCCCAGGAGCCGCCATGCCATCGGATTGCCAGCACAGAAGCATAGGGATGGGGTGGTGGAGCTGGCTCTGAAGGGGAGAACAGACCGGAACAGCAGGAACGAGACAGGTGCAGCTCTCTCCCCCAGATGAGAGGATGGTAGCTGCGGGACACATTGGTGGTACAGGGCCAGGAAGCAAGTCAGGCCTAGCAGGAAGCAGGACTTACTGTGATGATAACACATCACAGTTAATGCTAACAGAGGGACCAGTATGCGCCAGGCACCCAGCCTGAATTAGAGAGAGAGACTGAGCTGAGTTGGTTGCACAGTTCTGCCGCTAGCACTTGCGTGCAGTGCCATATCAGGTGAGTTATTTAACATATGGAACCTTGGTTTCTCCTCCCATATTTGAGAGGGAAGAGTTCTGTGTAGAAAGAACGACACCTCTCATGTCGGTACCATGCAAATACTGAGGACGCCACAGTCCACATTTGGACCCCTTGGTTTTTATTACCCTTTTGGTTTCCTGGGGGATAGCCTAATAGCAAAACTCATCTCTCCATTTTAGCAGTGTGGAAACGCAGATACACAAAGTATAAACAATGCCCAGGTCTAGACCCCAAATCCTCCTGACCCCACATCAGGGAATCCCCTCTGTTCACGTGGTCTTCATCAAGGATGGGAGGCTGTGTGCATGAATCCCGGGTAGGAACTCTAATCCCTAAATTTCCCAGAATATCGTCTCCCTGGGATATTACTTAAGGTGTTTTATACTTCTTTTACTTTTTTTTGTGGGTAAAAGATTAAAAGGCAGGACTTCTTTAGGCATAAAGGATAAGCCCAAATGGCAGAGCTCAAATGATGAATACGAGGAATTAGAGGGAAGAGGAAAGCTTCTTAACACACACTTTCCAATTGCCCTGGAGCCCAGAAGCTTAAATATTTACCATGAAATTTCCTGTACCTCTGGCTTTGGGGAGTTCCTAACTTGCTAGATAGAGTCTTATCCTGACAGTTACACCTCACAGCGTCACTAAATGAAATGAGAGTAGATTCTGTCTGGTTTTGAAGTCATATTCCCTAGCCTTTTAGGAAAAATCAATCCGGACTGGGTCTGAATGACCATCCACAAGGAAAACACGGGCTGTGCTATGGAGCGAGGCACGAGGCCTGTCCAGCTCTGACACTCATCAGCCACAGTCAAATAGAAGCCTAAGGGCTCAGTGCTCTTTGGAGCCCTGGGAAAAGATGAAGGGAAGAAAATACCAGGGATGACAGTGCTCTAGAATGCTTCCTGCACGCCACACTCAGGACAGGTTAACTGTTCATAATGTGCTTCCCTTCACCTGGCAGGGCAGCTGCACATGGATGGCCATACCTCCTGACTTCATAGGAGATAAAAGAGAGTGCCACATTGACAACAATTTTAAAATGGTCTGGTTTGTTGAATGTTGGAGGGTAGTTCAGGGATAGAAGCAAGATAAGGTCATACAGGAAAGAAAGGTGATCACAATTTGAACAGTTTTGGTAGAGATCAAAGGGCAAAGAACAAGGCCTGTGCAGGGAGGCCTGTGCACCCAGCCTTGGCTGGGTGACTGATATAGGACACTGGAATCTCTGGACCACAGATCCATCATGTGCAGGAATGGGTGAAATGGCCTTGAATGTCCCTTCCAACTCCTGTATCCTTTAATCTCATTAACCTAAATCCAATCCCTATGACTCACTGTTTTTCAGATTAAGATAATGAAAGAAATTATCAAAAGTGGTGTTTTTTCAAGATTGGGAATTCTTAAACTGCATAAATTTGAAAATTATACCCTACCTAAATTACTTGGATTGAGTGAATTAAGAGATAAAATAAAATTGTTGAAGGAGATCAGAAAAGTAGGTAGAGAAAAATTATATTTTATTTGCACTGGGCGTGGTGGCGCACGCTTGTAATCCCAGTACTTTGGGAGGCGGAGACCGGAGGATCTGGGTTCGTGGCCAGCCTCAGCTCTCTCTCTCTCTCTCTCTCTCTCTCTCTCTCTCTCTCTACTTAGTGAGGCCCTCTTCAACTTCGTGAAACCCAGTTTCAAAATAAAGTATAAAAAATAGGGCCGGGGGTGTAGCACGGAGGTAGAACACCCCTGGATTCAATCCCCGGTACTGCAAAAAAAAATTATATTTTATTTGTTTGTTGGAGACAAGGCTATGGAGGGAGTTATGGCAGAAGAATATGCAGCCAAAACTCAAGCACTCAACTCTTGCAGGCAGGCAGAAGGAGTGAGGGTTCTAGAAGTAATAGCCTTCTGTTACCTCCCTGGAAACCTTGCTGACTTCCCAGGCTGTGTAACCTTAGCACCTTCTGCACCCTGATAACTCTATCTGTTGCATGGAAATATCGACAGTGATTGAGCTGTCACTCTGAGAAGATAGTGAGCTATTTGAGGGAAAGGAAAGCATCTTATTCAACGTACAGGTGTAGGATCTTGCACGGAACCTGCATGAAGTAATTGGTCAAAAGTATTTGAAATAAATAAGCATTGAAATTACTCCCCCAGATCAGAATATGATTTTAATATAAGATATACATATCCATGTTTATAGCAGCACAATTCACAATAGCCAAATTATGGAACCAACCTAGGTGTCCATCAAAAGATGAATGGATTACAAAGTTATGGGCTATACACACAATGGAATTCTACTCAGCAATACAGAAGAACAAAATCATGTCATTTGCAGGAAAATGAATGGATTTGGAGAACATTATGTTAAGTGAATCAGTCACAGAAAGTGAAAGGTCATATGTTTTCTCTTATATGTGGAAGCTAAGGAGTAATCAGGATACCAGAGGCATATCAGATAATGGAAGAGAAACTCCAGTGAAGCCAGGAAGGTGGTCTAGGGCAAGAGGGAGGGAGAGGGAGAATCAACGAAGGAATCACTTCCATTTACATTATGTACATATGTGAGGATACCTATGTCAGTCTCAATATCCTGTATGAAGAAGGGGAGAGTGGGGAGGGAGCAGGGGAAAGCCCACCAAGTGCTGTGTATATGTATGTTGCTATCATGATGAACTACATTATGATATGAGACCATAATCTGCCATTAAAAGTATAAAAAAAGAAATTACTTCCCCAATAACAATTTGAAGAAAAATATCCAGGCTAAAGGCTAACTAAAGGTTTTAATTTCTGGCAAGACCGTCAATAGTAAGGCCAGGTATACTGACTTGAAAATATCAGAATTCCCAGAGTTTTCATTATTATTTCCAATAAAGTTTAAAAAAACCTAATTTATCTACCGGGACCTTGCCATTACCTTCTCTGCAAAAATTATACCAATTTTGAAGTGATTTGACTTAGAACATAAGTAAAAATGTAGAATACTATGAATTTATTGTTCAGAGACAAGTTTATAGTCATTTGTCTGGATGCCTAAGTGGTAAGCATTTGCACTTCGGGATCAGATGACCCAGGTTCAAATTCTGGCATGGACCCTTCCAGATTGTTTAGCTATTTTCAAACCAAGGTTGAAGGATATCTTCTGGAGTATCTACAGAGAAGCTAGATTAAATGACCCCCACATTTTCTCCAAGTCTGCGTTCCCATAATTCCACCCTATCCAGCAATTTCCCACTGCCAAATCATATGACTACTGTATGACAGCTGTTCCCAATTTCCTCCACATGTCCTTGTTAGTGATCACCATCTACATCCCTGGTTCTCTAATGCTCATCAAGAGGGGTCGTAAGATATGGAATGTCAAAATTTGTTTTCAGACCTTTAGCAAGATGCTTATACTACACTGCCTACACACACACACACACACACACACACACACACACACACACACAGAGTCTTTCTCTTTCACTACCAACACCATAAAGTCTAGAAAGTACTTCCAAGGATAGAAGTCAGTAATGTTTCTCTGGATAGAACAATTTTCCATGCTTTACCCCTTACTCTTATCTCTTATTGGAACTCCTCTGGCAGTGCTGATGACTTAGCGAGGCCTTCTGCAACTTAGTGAGGCCCTGTTTCAAAATAAAAATATAAAATAGGGCTGAGGGGTATCTCAGAGGTAGAATGCCCCCCCGGGTTCAATTCCCAGTACCACAGGAAAAAAAAAAAGAATAAAACTTCAAAATCAGAGCCTCAACCCAGAGCAAATCAAGCACATTCCCAGCAGGAACTGGCACACAAATCCTATGCATCCCTTCCTTCTTACATTGTCGTTCAATAACTATGATCCACCACTGGATCAAACTTTTGTTTTAAATCTGATCCAGCCGGGCGTGGTGGCTCACGCTTGTAATCCCAGTACTTAGGAGGCTGAGACTGGAGGATCCAGGTTTGCCGCCAGCCTCAGGTACTTAGTGAGGCCCTCTGCAACTTAGCAAGACCCTGTTTCAAAAATAAAGAATAAAAAAATAGGGCTGGGGTGTAGCTCGGAGGTAGAATGTCCCTGGGTTCAATCCCCAGTACTACAAAAAATAAATAAATAAATAAAAATAAATCTGATCCAATGACCACATTATCCCCAGGCACCTGTAAGTGGCTACATCAGGAAAACAGATATATATTAACAGGTCACCTAGGAGTCATGCCTCTCACTTCACCAGACCATATCAAGAAAGAAATGAATATACACACTCAAGAAGAGACAGAGATGGACTCAAGCAGAGGCAGAGACAGAGAAAGAGCTTAATACGTACTTGAAATATGAAATATGGACCTACCTTAAGATTACATGCTCTTCAGCTAGCCTAAAATATTCTGCAGATGAGTGAGAAAACAATCCATTCCATGGATTGGTACCAACGAAGTGTCTCCAGTCTTCAAAAGATATCAATAAAGTAAAAGGAATTTAAAGAGCAAATTAACCTCTCCTAGGTATTCTACACAGAAGAGCACAGGTCATGAATTCAAAAGTCCAACTGAGTTCTGAAAATACCAATTGAATTAAAGATTCTCTCAGGTAAGAGATATTTAAGAAGAGTCTCCATATTACTTTTTTTATAGTACTGGGAATTGAACCCAGAGACATTCTACTTCTGATCTACACACCCAACCCTATTTATTTTTGTTTTTTTTTTTTGTTTTTTGCGGTACCGGGGATTGAACGCAGGGGCGTTCTACCTATGCGCTACACCCCCGGCCCTATTTTTATTTTATTTTGAAACTGGGTCTCACGAAGTTGCGGAAGCCTCACTAAGTAGAGAGAGAGAGAGAAAGAGAGAGAGAGAAAGAGACAGGGAGAGACAGAGAACTGAAGCTGGCCGCGAACCCGGATCCTCCAGTCTCCGCCTCCCAAAGTACTTATTTTTGTTTTGAAACAGAGTCTCACTAGGTTGCTGAGTCTCGCCAAGTTGCTGAGATTGGCCTTGAACCTGTGATCCTCCTGTCTCAGCTCCCCAAGTAGTGAGATTACAGGTGTACACCACAACACCCAGCTCCATATTACAATTTAACCCATTGTGAGGGTCTACTCTATGCTGGATATTATTCTAGGTATTTCTATACGTATCACCATATTTAATGCTCAAAATGTCCATAAGAATCCCCTTAAGCAGATGAAAAAACAGGTGGAGAAACATTGAATAACTTAAGGTTAGTGGAGCTAGATTCAACCCCATCAGTCTGAGTTCAAAACTTGTAGCTTAGGCACAGCACATTGCATTGGGAGGAGAAACAAGAACAGAAATATCACACTGCCCAAGAGTGGAATTTTCCTTTAGCCCTGGGGTTATACTCTTATGAAAATAACCCCAGGACCTGAAGAAGCTCAGAGCCAAGACTATTCCCCTCGCTGTCTGGCACCAGCATTCCCAGTCCCCGCTGGGCCAGGGCAGGGCTCCCAGGCAGAAGGCCGGGTCCTCCAGTCCATGCAGGAGGCCCAGCCCCTTGCACCCCAGGCAGATGTAGGTCCTGGAGGTGTTTTCTTTTCCTTTTCATATTTAAAGAAAAAACAAAACTCCCCACACTCCCCACATGTGAAATGCAGCTCGCACTGTGGCCAGACAATAATTTTACAGTCACACGATGACCCTCGTGCAAAGAAAAGAGGAAAAGCCTGTACCCCACCCAGTCCCAACCCCAGAGAGCCACCCCTCTGGAAAAGCCCAGGTCTCAGAAGAGAAAACTCACTGGCAGAGCAACAACAGGAGGTGGGGAGGTTGGGTGGGGAGAGGAGGAGGAAGGGGGAAGCATAAAGTTTAAAGGTCAAAACAAATGTCAACCCAACACCAGTACTGCAGGAACAGCACCCAGACTCAGTTAGACAAATAAATGCTGCCGGGAGGCCAGGCTTCAAGAGGCTTTATTAACTCTCTTCCTGGAATCACACACATAGGAAGTCTGCTCCATAATATAAGCTGCAAAGCACAATATTTATCCCTTGGGGGGTGTGTGGAAACCATAGAATTGATATTGAATCTACAGCACAGAGCTATAGATCCCATTCCCTTCCCAGCTGGCCTCCTCTCTTGCTGCACTCCCAAGGCCTGTCAGCAGGAGATAGATACCCATGCAGATTTTGATAAGAGTAGAAAGAACCACATGCAGATGAGGACACAGGATACAACCTGCCTCTGCCTTCTGCTGGTCTTTCCCCAGGCACGCAGAGTCCAGCTGGGTCGAAGGGAAGCCTCAGGTGAACGGCATCCCTGCATCCTTTACACTGAGGGGGTCTCAGTCCCTGTGCTCAGTTCTGTGGGGATTGCACCTCCATTCGGGGCCCTACAGGGACACAAGCTCTCTTTGCAGAATGGAGGCGGTTAAAGCAAATCCATTACATGGCTGGTCTATGCTTGGCCCGCCTGCGGGGCCTCTTGGATAGACTCTCTGCCTATTCACTCTGCTTCCCATGCAGGTAGCTGTGGTTTGGATACAGTTTGAGCATGTCCCTTAAAGGTTCATGTACTGGCCAGGTGTGGTGATGCACACCTGTAATCCCAGAACTTGGGAGGCTGAGACAGGAGGATCACAGGTTCAAAACCAGCCTCAGCAACTTAGGGAGACCGTCAGCAACCTAGTGAGACCCTGTTTCAAAACAATGAAATAAAATAAAAAGGGGGCTAGGGGTGTAGCTCAAAAGTAGAATGCCCCTGGATTCAATCCCCAGTACCACAAAAAGAAAAAAAAAATATTCCTTTGTTGAGAGCTGTGTCCCCACTGTGAGCCTAGTTGGAGGGGGTTAGGTCGCTGGGGATGCCAGGAAGGGACAAGGGTAGTTTACATAGGATCTGTTTCAAGGGTTGCTTTTTAAAGTGTGACCTGGACCCTGAGTCTCTCTGGCTCCCTGTGTCACTATGTGATCTCTTCTGCATGCACACCTGTCGCTGTGATGCTATCCACCAGGAGGCCCTCACCAGAAAGTAGAGAACTTAAAAGTGTATCCACATGTGCATATATATACACATAGTCTTCAGACCCGCTCTCAAAAGTTCTGATTCAGTCAGTTTGAAGTGGGTCCAGAAAATCTGTACTTTGTAAAAGTTCCCAGGCAATTCCAATGCACTCAGCAACTCCAATAGTAGTCTACAAATGGGCATTCCAGCAAATAAGAGACCAATAGTATTGAAACCAGTGGACAGGACATAGGACTCAATATGTAGCCAACCACTGTGATAAGTCATCACAAGCCACAAGTGACTCAGGACCCCCATATTCCAAGAGCCATGCAGTTCTCTGCACTGTGTTCAAGTAGCAGCCCTGGGTCAGGAGGCACAGCTCCATCCTCTGATTGCTAGACAGCATTCTCCATCCACCTTTCCCTGTCACTACCTATTGTATGAAGCATGTGACCACCCACATCCTGGTGCAAACTGTTTCACTTTCTGAAGGGACTTGGTTTCCTGAATTCTCTGTCATATGTACAGTTACCATCTATAAATTAAAACTTTTTAAGGAATGGCTCAAAACCTTTTGTCAGCTGTCCCTGAAACATTAAGGCTGGGGAAAGCTTTGCTCTTACAGGTACTAAGAACAAAAACAATAATAGTGTGAGCTAGTCCCCTTGTCATCCACAAGTGCAAAAGATGAAAGAAATAAATCCACTGGGAATCCTAAGGACACTGTAAAAGTACTAAGATTCTAGACTGAAAAGATAGCTCAAAGGCAAGAAAAAGATGAAAAATAGGCAAATAAAAGCAAGCAAACCAAATAAAACAGGTAAATGCAAAATGTGCTTGATGTCTAACTGGTCATGAGCCAAGGGAAGGTGAGGACATGAACTCACAGTCTCCACCCCCCCCCCCCGGGCCAGCTCTGGGCAAACCAAGGAGGTGCTGTTTTGCCCAGGCTCGCAGCCAACACTCAGCCTCTTACCAGGTTCTATGCTCTCTCACCTGACCATGTTGGACACAAGGCACTCATTCTTTTTTTCTCAAAACTCTACTTGTTGACATGTAAGCTATTAGTCATTGACATTTCAGTGTGGACATAAATCAGTGGTATCTTTCCCACTGACTTTGCATTATATGCTTTATTTCCCAGCTGATTTGAGAGGAGATAAAGGAAGAAGTAAGGAAGAGCTTCTCTTCCTTTTAAAAGAATTTTGGGACCCACGATGAGTTAGGAATAGTCTGGGGCTGTCTTTGCATGGCAGGGTTGGGAGTGGGGATTCTGTGATTTCCATAATTAAATATCTTTAAGGGCCAGCAATAAGGCAGGTATGTCTTTGTTTGCAGAGCGTAGATGACATGTGGGCACAGAGGTAGTGTCAGATCCTGATGCTGAAGGAGGACCCTTACCACAATTGATATGTATGTGAAAGACTGCCCATCAGCCCTCAGTTTTACCCATCTCATGAAGGCAGAAAGGCGGCACTTCCTGAGCCCTGTGCAGCATAGCGGTGGGAAGGAAACTGAGTTCTGTGCATGTAGATTCTTTTTGTGTTTGTTTTTACTAGATCTCCACATATGAATAGCCATGAAAGAACTAAATTAATTCTCTACTCCCCACTCCTACCAAATAGGTCTTGGGCATCTCCCCAATACCTACTTCGAGACACTGAATTACAGGCAAGGTAGAAGAAGAGAAGAATAAATTTAGAATATCAGAATCTCTGGGAGAATTTGGCTTGAGCCAAGGCGATTGAGATGGGTCTCTTTTGATGGACACATTGCTACGAAAACATGATCCAACAATAGCAGAGACAAAAAGCCTACTCTGAAAGGACCTTCTTATAGTTTGAAGAAAATATCAGGACTTTTCTCCTTTTTGCTCCCTAGGGACTTACAGTTAGAACCAATACTAAATAGTAAAAAACAGTTTCCAGCCAAGTCCAGAGTTTCTAAGAGGCGGAGCTACCATGAGAAGGAATACAAAACAATGTAAAGATAATAAAAGGGAGACATGTTAAGTAGAAAGGCTCTCTCCAGATTCTCACAGGAAGTGTCCAAGTGCTGGGCTCCTTGAACTTCTCATAAGGGTTCCTTTTTCTGGACCTTTTCACCAAATCCCAGTCCAGCACTCTCCAGTTCCTGGGCTCCTCTGTGCACACTCACCAGACTCTCCGGGTTATTTTTCTCCCTTCCCCTCTCCTAGTGGAGCTCCTTCATCTCTCATCTAAAAAGTCACCAGCAGGTGAGCTGCACTCAACAGGTCCCACGTCCACCTGGCCCCACTGAGCCGTTGTCGAGATGAAAGAGTTTATCAGCCTATCCTGGACTCCATTACCCACTGTGGGTATGGAAAATGCCTATAGAGCAAGAAGTCTGTCTTATTGCTTGAAGGTTTTCGTGGGATTTTCTCCAACAACCAGAGGCAACTGCCAAAATAATTGTTTGGTGAAATGCTTCTCCCTATAAACTTTATGAGGTTTGCAACTATTCAGAAACTGTAGGTTTCTTGTGCAATTCATTATGTGATGCAGTTAAGCAATGATCATGCTAAATCCACTAATGGGATGCTCAAATCTCCTTTGAAGGAAAAGAACAAAACACCCGGTAATCACCAAAAAACTTGGTAAATAGTAACAAAATCCTTAGCTAGTCTTGACAGATTCTTAATGGAGAAACTTGTATTATAACTATTCCAATTCCTCCAAAGTAGAGAAAGATTCAATGGAGTGTTAAACTAAATAAAGAAACCTGAAAATATTACACCTTAACCCAGAGTCCACAGCATACAACATCTCTCTCTCTCTCTCTCTTTCTCTCTCTCTCTCTCTCTCTCTCTCTCTCTCACACACACACACACACACACACACACACACACACACGCCATGAAAACATTTCCTAACATTTCAAGCATTTGTTTATGTCTTTCCAAATATTTTTAGAGCAAACTTTACTTGAGATCCTAATAAACAAAGGTTCTATGGTTAGAATGGGATCCAAAAAATAGATTCTTACCATTGCACAATCTCTTGGTAATCCTGGGATATCACAGGCTAATCAAATCACATCTTGAAGACTGCCAATCCAGACTCCACAGTTCTCTTCAGAGGAATTGATCTATGGATCTACACCATTCATTCTAGGTTCATTCACATTTGCTGAGCACCTACTGTGCCTCTATAGAGATACTAAGGCAAAAGAGATATGGATCCTGATTCCAAGGAACTTGCAGTCTATTTCAAGACAAGTCGCGGGAATATTCCAAAATATTAAGTAATGTGATAAAGTAAGATGCTATGGGGTTCCAATTTTCATTTCACCCAAAGTTTCCAGGACACTTAGCCTGTTTCAGTATAGACTACTATCCTTTATCACTTTAATTTATCACATTGGGGCAGAAAATTAGCCAGCTCAAGAAATGAGTATGTTAAAGGCTTGTTTGAAACAAACTCTACAAACTTCTGCTAGTTAATTTTATTTCTAGTTTCTGTCCTCACTGTAAATATGTGATGATGTCAAATTTTTTAAAGTCATAAGAATAACAGAATTTTTCCGGGCGTGGTGGTGCACGCTTGTAATCCCAGTACTTTGGGAGGCAGAGACCGGAGGATCCAGGTTCGCGGCCAGCCTCAGCTCTCTCTCTGTCTCTCTCTCCCTGTTTCTCTCTCTCTGTCTCTCTCTCTCTCTCTCTCTCTCTCTCTCTCTCTCTCTCTCCTTAGTG
>PVJS01005812.1:0-62532 GCA_004027185.1 Glis glis
CTCCTCCTCCTCCTCCTTCTCCTTCTTCTTCTTCATGGTACTGGGGATTGAACCCAGGGGTATTATACCCCTGAGCTATGCCCCTCAGCCCTTTTTATTTTTCTGTTTTGAAATATGGTCTCACTAAATTGCCGAGGCCGGCTTTGAATCTGTGATCCTCTGGTCTCAGCCTCCCAAGTACTGGGATTACAAGCGTGTGCCACCACGCCCGGTTCGCCTGGTTCGTGGCCAGCCTCAGCTACTTAGTGAGGCCCTCCGCAACTTAGTGAGACCCTGTTTCAAAATAAAGAATTAAAAATAGGGCTGGGGGTGGAGCTTGGAGGTACAATGCCTCTGGGTTCAACCCCCAGTACCACAAAAAATAAAATAAAATAAAATAAAATAAAATAAAATAAAATAAAAGAGTAGTGAGCCTACGTGACCAAGGGTTTTGAGTCTTCTGAACATCAAAACGTATTTCTTCACATCTCTATCTGGGGGGAAACATCACAGAAAAAAATGTTCTTTGCTTTTCAAGCACCTCACGACGTTCAAGAAGATGGAAAAACAGCCATTCCAAACCAATTTTTAAATTTTCCTGGAAGAAGTAGAAGTGGAAGTCATCCCTAGAGTAACATGTTGAATTTTATTTCCCAAATATTGTTTAAATTCACTGTGCAAATATGCGGTGTCACATAATAGGATTTCAAGGAGATCTGTGACCCTTTAGAGGGGCCGACACATGGATTTCCTGATTGGACACTTCGGTCAGGATTGGTGGCACTGAGAGTTGATGTTTCCAGTGTATCAGGTGTTATGTGATCCAGATTCTGTCCTAAGGTAGATTCTATCCAAACTGCAAACACGTGGAGGGTCAGAATAATAATATGAATCAGCATGTGTTGCAAGATGCATGACATTTCTGAATCTGTCAGCGACAACAAGTGTTCCTTCACTTGTTTTCCTTTGCAGACAACTAGATAAGTTAATGTTTGCTTCCTTCTAATGCAGAGGAATCGACTAGATCAGATAACCACAGCATTTCTTTACGTCAGGTTTAGGCAAGACTGGCTAGATGGAAAGGACTCTGATAATTCCATTGAATGTCTGACACGCACCTCAAGGTAGGACGCAGCAGAAGAACCTGGAGTGTCAGCTGTGGGAATGGCCACACTCATCCTGCTCAAGTCTGACATTTCAAGGCCGGATTTGATTACAACCAGCAATTCGGAATTGTGGGCAAGGAGACGGAGTGAAGAGACCAGGAAACATTAAGAGACTAAAATAACAAGGCGGTGAGGTAGCCTACATTACATTCCCATTTCAGGCTATGAGAGGTGGGTGAGGAAGCCTGCTGAAACCGCCTCCCTGCCTTCAGGGTATAAAAGCCACTTTCAGACCTCATCAACTCAGGATGCTTTATAGCACAGATGCCAAGTTGTGAGGTGCCTCTGAAGGACCAGGGGGACTCAAACTCAGCAACCAGAAATTTTCTGAGAAAACACAATGGGAAGTTTTAAGCTTATAGGTGCTCAGGTGTCATTTGGGGAAGTTTTGGATACAGGTCATTTGTCTCCTTCCACAACTCAACTTCAATCACATTTCAGCAGTTACTACAAATTCAGCATACTCATAACTAGTTTCTCAATCCCTTTTAACATATTATTCATTTCTACATATATTTCTTTCTCCATTCTTCATCTTATGGTTTATCACTAAATGTGTTGTTGGTAACTATCTTTTTTACTCAGATACTCTAACTTTCAAGTTTCTCTTATGATGATTTAATGCCTAGGAAAAGATAAGCAGTAGTAATAGTATCAATACATTGCATATAATAATGTGTGCATGCATATGTATAATATTTAATAACTTAGGAAGCACTTTCACATACAGTATCTCAATCCTGTACACTGAGTTCAGCAGTGATGTCCAACCCTCCTCTCTTGCCCTAGTCCCTCACAGAGTTAGTAGGAGAATCAAATTAGATTATATGTGAGAAAATGTTTTTCTAGTTTGCCAAATGTGTAACAAATATTTTTATTATTTTTTTTCTGCCCTTCATTTTTTCCAACATCTGTTAGCATCAACCTCAACAGAAGCCTCCGTCTATTGAAGAAGAGAAAAGATAATCATTTTCAGAACTGCAAGGAGCCTGTTCTGATAGTCTCTGGACCATTTTACTTTTCTTATAGTGAAGACATATAATGATTTTTCTGGCAGCCAGATACCTTAATTACAATCTAGTGACAGTTAAGATCAAGAAGAAACTAAGATCCTAAAAGAATTTTTACAGATAATCTTTTTTAATTTTGAGAATTTTCTTACAGTGAACTGTACAGACAACCTGTATCTAGTCATATATCATGAGTATAAGCATTTCGTATTCCTGCACCCTACATTCTCCTACTGAGCAAGAAACTTCAGGGTGGGGCCCAGGAATCTACCTTTTTATAAAGCACACCGGCTAATGCCCACTAATTGAAGAACCCAGAACCTACTAGCTGAAATTTGCAGCTTGCAAGAGGACATTTGTTCTTCATTTCTTCCCAGCAATAACAATATTTCTCTACCAATAGTCTATTAATAACAGATATGAGTTTATGTGAAATAAAAAACAGCACTTCATTTGTGTTCAAATTTTGACTTCACTTTTTTTAAAGCACTTTGATGTTATGTTTTCTCAGCTTTCTTTAATTGGATAGTGGATTCATGAGAGAACTTGGAAAATGTATTCTATTCCAGTGTTTTCTCTGGTCTCTACTCAAGAAACAGCCTCATAAGCTGTTCAATTGACAACCAACCAGTCACTCTCCAAATTAGGAGGAGACCTCAACTCACTCATAATATTAAAATCTCAAGGTATTCATTAGCAGTCTGTATTGTATGTACATTGAGATAAAAAGTTAAAGAGTTTGCCTCTGGTGTTCCACAAATACAGAATTATGTCATTAGCTTCAGAAGTTATAGGCACATTATCAATCAGTTTCATAGGAACACAGAACTGAAAGGGATTAATCATTACTAATTCAATGTACATTGACTGCACAACTGTGCTTGATACTGGACCGGCTCTAGGACTACAGGAGTAAATAGAACGAAGACTTCCTAGCACTTACATTCTACCATGGGAAGCAGGAAATAAAGAAGAAACTAATATCCGGTATTTCTAACCTATCAGTGGCATGTTAGAAGTTGGTAAGAATGATGGAAAATGGTTTACTTTGGTAAACCACTATGCTGAATTTTAAAATTCTGGAAACTGCAAACCTAGAAATACAATCCACTTAATCACACATATGTATAGTCAACATGTTATGACTGATCTCTTGTTTCCCAGAGGCACAGTCCTGTCCGCTGGTCATTCCTGACCTTTTATAATTGTGCACTGTGTAATGATACTCAGATAAAGCAGCCAATCAGGATGTTTGTTTTCTGTTCCCTTTTAACGCTTCTAACTCAGGCCACCAACCCAGTTTGAACCGGAAAGAGCACTCAAGCCATTCTCCGGAGTCTACCAGGGTCTATGGATAGTCAGTCAGCTTTCAAAACTACAAACTAATACCCACATGCACCAGCCAAAATCATGTCCTGATTTTTATTTGCTGCATTAATCACATTTAGAATTGTAATATAACCCTAGGTGAAATCTGTTGCAGAAATTTTTTTTGGAAAGAACAAGAAGCTTATCTATGAAGTCCCTATTATTTGTTATTTGGGAGAAAATAAAGAAGCAAGCAAAAAAAAAAAAAGCAACAAGCCACTAACAGATATATATTTTCCTTATATTATCAGACATCATTTCAGACCAAAGTGGGAGCCACATTTTTTTTCAGAAATGTATCAGCAGCAGAAAGAATGTTACTATTGGGATCAGAATTAGTATGATAGGTATATATTGGGTTCATGTAATTTTTTCCATGAGGAAAAATATATGATAAGGTTAAACTTCATAGGGATTAATTACCCACAAATTACAAATTTTAGTAACAAAATACCATCTACTTTGCTATAAAACAGTTTTGATTTTTATCCTTTTATCATTATTCCACTGAACAATGCTGTTAGGAGAAATCCCAGAAGCAAATATGGTACATTATAGAGCAGCTGTGTTGAGGTGGCTTCTAATCATCATTGAACATGAGCAAGAACAAATAAATCAAAGAAGAGATTCCTTAACTTCTGATGACTTAGGGATGTCAGCATTTAAAGCCAGGTAAATATCAAGCAAGCAACTTGCAAACGAAGTTACACAGCAGCTCAGAGAGAGGCAGTAAAGCCCACCATTTCTGGGAACACTCCCAGATGCCACAGCACAGGAACTTATTTTGAAATCTGGATCACGTATTTGATACGGACAGTGTTCCCAACTTTAGCTTCTTGGCAGAAATGCCAGCTGAGTGTGCACATACCATAGGTGGGTGATAGCAAACAACCTTCAGGCAAGCAATACACTTCACAGCTGTAGGCCAGTGCAGCATCTAAGGGCACACGGTGCACAGCGCCAAGCAGACAGGCAAGAGAGGAAAGGCCGGAGTCCGGGTTTTGCCATCATGTGTGTGTGCTTTTACATATGCAAGCGAATTTTTGAAAGCTAATTGGAGTTGGATTTTCAGCTGATGCCTTATTATCAGGAAATGGCATACTGGCAATAATTGTCAACCTTTGCTAGTGACCCTCAAAAAGCTCAATTGGGGTAGAAATAATAACTCGTAAAGGTCTCCAGATTCTGCTCACCTCCCCTGTGCTCTTCCATTGCCCTAAACCTGTTTCACCAAGCACCGTACCTTCAAGCACTGTTTTTAGGGAAAGAGATAATTCATCTTGAAGAGGGCACAGCTAAGAAAAGGGCCAGCTGGGACATTCTTCTGCTTCCTAGCTATACCTCAGGGCTTTGAAATATGCAACAACAAAATTTGTTTTTTTGTTGCTAATAACCTTAGTCCAAAACAAACAAACAACCTTTGCTTTCATCAGCCATTTAGTTGTGAGCTACTCCCCCCACAAAGGGAGTAGATTTTAAATTGTTCTTATCACAAAAAATAAGTATGTGAAGTAACATATATGTTAATTAGTTCCATCTAGCAATTCTACAGTACATATATACAACATGTACATATTTTGCAATATACATATTTTAAAACAACATAGTATATATTATAAACATATAAAAATTTTTGTCGGTTTAAAAATAAATTAGAAAAAAATGTCTTTTCTTCCCCAAATGTCCAAAATGTGCATTTTTTTCCCCAGTGATAGATCAAACCTAGGGCTTTGCACATGCTAGCAACTGCTCTACCACTGAGCTATATCTTCAGCCTAGAAATGCACAAATTTACATAGACTAGAATCATAACATAATATCCATTTCCTACTATAGATCTCACCCAGAAAGTTTTAAAATGTATTGTAAGGATGAGAAGGATTTGAAGTGGCTCAGAGAAGGAGACAATAAGCCAAGGAAAAATCTTAGCCCATTAAGGATCAAGAAACTCCTATAGACATAACTTCTACTGTCAGGTTCAGTGCTTCTGAGCCTGTGCTATTTCAAATAATTGCCTTTGTTTACCCACATGTAGAAGGCCCAAAGAATTGCAGAATCAGAACAATCTGTGTGTTTTTCCACCATATATCTGACATAGATTCCATAAATAAATATACTCATTTTCCATTCGACAAGGTGTTTTACCCAGTCTGTCATAGTAAGCATGTGCTGGACTGGAGAACATTTATAGTAATTTTTCCTAAGTATCATTTAAAAGGAAATGCCTTTCATTATTTAAAAGAAAAATGAAAACAGACTATTATTTCACACAGAGCCATGGCTTTTTCGAAAGGTCCTTTTGCATCTCAGTTTTAGGAGTTACACACGTTCCCTGCCTCACTGTTCATCGCCCTGGCTTATGCCTGCGATGTTTTCATTCCATCAGCCAGTTCAAATCAGAAGCGGGTGCATTGGAGCTGGGCTGCTTCTACTCTGCCAAGGAGATAATCCCCTAATGACCGGTCAGCATTTTCATCTGCAAAAGTCAGGCTGACCTTTCAGAAATGACGGTTCCTCCAAGTTTGTGCAAAACAACCTTTGCAACAGATAAAATCTCACTTTGGGGTCATTCCCCTTCCCCATCATGGACTGCAGTTCCTAGCTTCCCTTCTCCAACGTGGACACTGCAAATTTGTGACTCTTCAAAGTGGTGTTTAGTTCCTGAAACATGCAGAGTTAGGGCAGAATTTGCATAATTCTATTAAAAGGCTTTTACCTTCAGCTTTGAAAAATATTTGAGAAAATGTGATTTGGGGGAAAGGAAGTCTTATCTTTTGGTCCAGAAGGTGCTCCATGGAACTAAGCTTGTTAATGTTAGGATTGCCTGTTTAAGCACCAAAAACTGAAAAATAGACCAGAAGGGTTTCTTTTATCTGCACTTCAAGTCTGCTGTGGTTCGAAGCTTAAGATAGAGAAGGATTTTCTGTCTCTTTCACTGTATTGCAAATTTGGAAACTGGTGTCATGGTACAGTGATGGGAACCACAGGTGCATTTCTGTAGATCAGGTAAGATTTATTGGCTCTTTTTGATTGAGGGCAGTTCATTTTGGTGTCATTCTGGAACTTGAGGAGATCTTCCCCAGATCAAATTTGAGGCCCAGTCATCACGTCTATTTTGATCAGATGATGTGGCCCGTCATTCACAGGTTGACAGCCAGTCTGGCATACATTTCTCATATTCAGCTGCTCAGATGGTACTTAATGAACCAGACACCTTCAGCCATGTGCATGTTACCAAACTGATGGCAATTAAAATGTCCCCTGCGTGCCACACAGGTCTCCATAAAATAACCTGCTGATCCGATCTGGGAGCTGAGGACAGCATGTTCTGATGATGGCCGGCTGCCAGGAAAGTCTGGGAAGACTGCCACCTCCATTGTGGCCAAAGAGTGCACACGGCCCCCATTCTAGAACCATCTAGCGCCTCAAGCTCAGCCATGTGACTTCATTTTCATTCTATAGTCACTTGAGTTGTCTTCAAGACCAGAATAAGACTTTTAGAGCCCCTGAGATCCTAAGCACATGAATAAAAGTATAGATTTCATTTTTGAAGTACCATGAAATTTAGAAGTATGCTGGTAGCAGACTAGTTTATTTTCCTAGGTGATGTATTAATTATGGAAATTTGGGTGAGTTGATTAAAGTGGACACTTCCTGATGTGTGTTTATTTATCTGCGCCTGTGGGTACTCCAGCAGACTGCTGTGATGGCATCTAGTGGCCAAAACTTTTCTGCCTACCAACATACAAAACAATGCATGCTTGTTTTTCAATATTTAAGATTTTACTGGGTCTTAATTGTATTTCATATCTAATTAAAGCCTTTTCCAGATGGTTCTGTGATTCTCCTTACACAAATGACCTTACTACCGTCCCTGCTTCTGACATATGATATTCTTTACCGTGTTTTTCACTCATCTTGCCTCCTGACATCAAATCAAAATTAAGTAAACCTTTAATTAACATATTTTGCTAAATGTTTAAGGAAATGAAGGAAATTTAGAAGTTTTATTTACAAACATGAAATAAATTTAGGGAATTTATTTATACCTTCATTTATGTTTAAGTTTATATATAGCATATATTATTTATATTTATGTATTTTATTTATTAAAGTTATACTTATTTAAATATATTTATACAGTCGGGCATGGTGGTGCATGCTTGTAATCCCAGTACTTTGGGAGGCGGAGACCGGAGGATCCGGTTTCACGGCCAGCCTCAGCTCTCTCTCTCTCTCTCTCTCTCCTCTCCCTGTCTCTCTCTCTCTCTCTACTTAGTGAGGCCCTCCACAACTTCTTGAGACCCGGTTTCAAAATAAAGTATAAAAAATAGGGACGGGGGTGTAGCGCGGAGGTAGAATGCCTCTGGGTTCAATCCCCAGTACTGCAAAAAAAAAAAATAAATAAATAAAATTAAATATATTTATACATTTTATTTATAAATGTTGGAAAACTTTTCTATCATTTTTAAAAGGCAACTTATGTTTACCTGGTAATTGTTCTTGGAAAAAAAAAGCCTGACTATCCATACATAAACTCATATTTAGTGTTGTGGTACATATGTGTACTGCAAGGAAAATTCCCATGCTAAAGAGCATTTGATTAACTGGAGTTGCCTTTTTAGGATTGATGCCTGAGAACCGCTTTCTTCTTATGTAATACATGGGCAAAGTTATGTTACTCGACCTAGACACAGGGCAGAAATGTATAATGTTCAGCCAAAATTGCCACCCGAGGACACAGAGAACAAAGAAACAAAAAGTCCTAATCAGATTAAAGCTAATGAACCAGTCTCAAGCCTGTTGTGAACTCCTGAAATGCCAAGTCATTCCAATGAATAAACAGTGGAACAAAACTTGCAGAACAAAAGTTTTCTTAATTATTTGCATTCTTTTGGCAGCTGTAATTACAAGATATTTTCCATTGTCTGCTTCAACCTGCAGGTAAATTTTTAAATTGTCATTTGTTTTCTATTGCAAAATAGTTATGATGATCACTAAAATAGGCACAAATTTCTGTTGGAACATATAAAAGGTAATAGACATGTGTTTTTCAGCTTAACTAGAATTTATAAACGAGTGGCAGTTCCAGGTTAGTTTTTATATAATTTAGTACAATCATCACTTGACTTAAAATATACAACATACTGTAATATACATTGTATATTTAGAATGAAAATATCAGTAAATCTCATAGTTAATATATATCTATATTTCCCCTTCCTTCCTAAATATGAATTTTTAAGATAATACTTTTTCCTGATGACTATCAAAATAATACTTATTTCTATTGGAAGTGATAGAAAATACACAAACATAAAAGAAAGTCAATAGAGATCACCCATAATTCTACAACCCAGAGATACCCACTGTGGAACCTAGGTACAAGAATTCTACTTCTAGTCTGTTTTCTACACATTTATTTTACAAAATCACAGCATACTGCAGTTGTTTTGTAATTCTGAAAGTATAGACATATGTTGTACAGTTTTTCTTGCCAGTTATTATTCTTCCACAACACCTTTTCAAATAGCTTCGTAGTATATTGTCAGGTGTGTGTCAACATCTAGAAAATGATTCTTAGACAGGGTTCCAGTGGCATTTATAGCCTCAGGCTGCAGCCGCTGGTGGCAGTCGCTTACTTAGCTGGGCCTGGTGTCTTCACTGATTTGCTCTGGATCCCTCGAGTTGGTCAAGCCCTGCAGTATTTGCTCCGTCCCACATGCAAGGCCTCACTCCTGTCCACTGTTTTCTGTCTGCCTACTGGGTGCATCTTACTTTCCCACCAGGTTTTGCTACCTTTGGTATAGAATGTACACTAGGTGAGGGAAATGTTAAAGGATTTAAAAATCATTGAAGCCGGGCGTGGTGGTGTACGCTTGTAATCCCAGTACTTTGGGAGGCAGAGACCGGAGGATCCGGGTTCGTGGCCAGCCTCAGCTCTCTTGCTCTCTCTCTCCCTGTCTCTCTCTCTCTCTCTCTCTCTCTCTCTCTCTCTCTCTCCTTAGTGAGGCCCTCCGCAACTTCGTGAGACCCGGTTTCAAAATAAAGTATAAAAAATAGGGCCGGGGGTATAGCGCGGAGGTAGAACGCCCCTGCGTTCAATCCCCGGTACCGCAAAAAAAAAAAAAATAAATAAATAAAAATCATTGACAATGTCTTTCTTGGAAAGTCAGTCACAGTGAAGCTACTTTTTTTTTTCACTCATAAGCAATAAGCACAGTGTTTCGTCCCTTGTAACTAGCATGACTTTGTTCTCTGAGATGTCAAGCAGGTCCATCTGAGTCCCCACCTTATCTACAGTTTCACTTTCTGTACTTTCAGTTACCTGTGGTCAATCATGGTCTAAAAATATTCAATGAAAAATTCTGAAGATAGCCGGGCGTGGTGGCGCACGCTTGTAATCCCAGTACTTTGGGAGGCGGAGACCGGAGGATCCGGGTTCGGGTTTGCAGCCAGCCTCAGCTCTCTCGCTCTCTCTCTCCCTGTCTCTCTCTCTCTCCTTAGTGAGGCCCTCCACAACTTTGTGAGACCCGGTTTCAAAATAAAGTATAAAAAATAGGGCCGGGGGCGTGGCGCGGAGGTAGAACGCCCCTGAGTTCAATCCCCGGTACCGCAAAAAAAAAAAAGAAAAGAAAAATTCTGAAGATAAACAATTCTTAAGTATTCAACTCTGCACCCTTCAGAGCAGTGTGATGAAATATCTTAGCATTCTGAGCCCTCCTGTGGGGACAGAATCATTCCTTTGTCCAGCATATCCACACTGTATACACTACCTGCCCGTTAGCCACTTAGGAGCCGTCTCTGATATCAGAGTGACTGTCATAGCATTGTAGTGCTTGTGTTCAAGTAACTCTTACAACCTTTTTTTTCTGAGTTCAAACTAAGGGTTTGAACTCAGGGTCTTGTGCATGGTAGGCAAATGCTCCAACACTGAGCTACATCCCATCCTTAGTAGCCCTTATTTTATTTAATTATTTCCACAGAGCACAAGAACAATGAGGCAAAGGAGACACCAGGACAGAAAACTTAGGACAGATTAACTCTGATAGTATGTGGTGATGCTGCAGGGAATAAAGGGAAAAACATTATGGACACACACACACACACACACACACACACACACGCTTTGGTACTAACCACAGTTTTAGTAGCCATTGGAGACTTTTGGAATGTATCTCCTGTGGATAAGGCAGGATTACTGCACATGTACTATTTTGAAAGGAAAGAGAGGAAAGTAGGCCGTGATGGCTTGGGCTTAGTTCTCTTGATAGCACTTTACCTAGAAATCTCCGTTTCTGCTTTGTCCTGGGCAAGGTAGACCTTGCTATGGTAACAGATTAACCCTGACATCTCTGTGGCTCAGCAAGAAGTTTGTTTACTGCTTACTCAGAGACGGATGGAGACTGACAGGGACTCCCCTTTATCCCATGATTCAGCAGGGCAGGCTCCCCCCGCCACGGGCTGGTGTCATGCTAACATGTGGCTTGCACCGTTGCTGTAAGAGGGGAAGAGAGGGCTATAGAGTTACAGCTCCTAATGGCCTCTGCCCAGAAATGACATTTGCCTCTTCCGTGCCCAGTCCCTAGTCCAGAACTAGTACCATGGGTTGCTGAGATATCACGAGGGCACCGACATCTGTCTCTGCCACCTTATCCCATGTCAAACCACAGAAATGAAACTTGTAATTCTTCTTAGTGAACTAGAACAGAGTAGCCAAAGGATTTTTAGGATCAGAAAATCTGAAGTGACCAGTGAGTCCATTAAGATCTGAAAATCACAACAATTTAAGGAGCAATACTAGAATGGAAACAACCTATCCACATGGCCCCTGGATAGTGCTAACCAGAGAGAGCGAGGCCAGAGAGGAGAAGCCGCCCATGCAGCCATGACCTCAGGGTTCTCACTTGGACTCTACAGCCATGGCTTCCAATCTGGCTGCTCCTTAGAATCATTGAGGGGACTTTAGGGAATGTGGCGTTTTGGCCCCGCCAGAGACCTGTTGAATCATAATCTCCTTAAAAATATTGTTTAATATATTTCAGAATATATTTCATGTATTTATGTTTTTAAAACCCTTTCCAGGCAAAAACAGATGAATTAGTTGGGGTCATACACATAAAGGAAACCTGAAGTCTGCCTTGATTCCAGTGGAAGGCCAGCTGCTTTGTAGCTGCTTTTACCTCTGTAGCCTTCCCATGCCATTGTTTTAAAAACAGTGCCAGAGACAGCTGACCATAGAAAACACTCTCTCTTAGCCTGAGGCGTTTCTCCGAAGGACCTTTTCTATTCTGTATCCAACTGCTCTGTTCCTGATAGCCACAGTCATGCTTCAGACTATGACAGTGGATTCTGAAAGTAATAAGTCTGTTTCCTTGTACTCAACCTCATGCTATGTTTACTAAGGGATCCTGCAGGTGGCTGTCTGATCAAGCTGGGAGAGTAGGGCTTGGGCGATGAACATCTCAAACTTAATGTGTGAAAAATATAACTCCTGATTCCCTCTTCATTATCTCCTGCTTCGAAATCTAATTGCCCCCCGCCTGCCCTCGTGTAGTCAATGGTGCCACCATGTAACTGTCACTTAGCCCTAAACTCCTGTCTCTCTCAAACTACCTGAAACCAATTGCCTCCAGACATGGACTAGAAACATGAGTATATCATTCACTGGGTTCTCTCAAACCACTGACATGTAAGAAATGCTTCTTAAGTAGATGAAAAATGAAAAAATCATGCAGAATGATAACCTGGAAGAAATAATAATGACCCTTGTAATTTACTGAGCATCTACCAAGTGGAGGTTTAAAGCTAAGTGCTTTAAATATTATAACTGTATTCCTAATGACCACCCTTCAAGGTAGGCAGGCAAGGAAAAAGGCTCATCAAACCAAGAGGTTTTTCTATGCTTTTGTTTTTATTAAGTTTTATTGGGCACTGATTATGGCTAGGTGATTTTTATGGCATTTTTTCATGGTACACATCAGCATAGTGATAAGTGCTTTCGATGTACCACATTGGCCCTTACCAACAACATATAGCGTAGGTTTATATACCATTCTATTTATAAGAAAACTGAGGCGATAGAAGTTAAACAACTTGACCTAGGTCAAATAGCCAGAAAGCAATGGGATGCATATGTAAGCCCTGGTCCACTTGGCTCCTAAGGTTATACATTTCCCTGCTATATCACAGAGCAATTTGCAACAAGGGTACCATTGAAGAGAGGCCAACATCTTAAGAAATAGTGCAATAGATGACCTTTCAGTTTCTCCAAATTAGAATCTTCATAATTATATTGTGCAAACAGCCCCTTTCTCTGCTTCTTTAGATATCACTTCATTAGACATCTCTACCACTTTAAAGAAGACTAAAAATAACTCCCCAGATTTCATAGAAAATCCGCAAATGTTCTAAACCTGCACACAAATTGCACCTGATTTGATGGTAAAGATCTCCCTCTCTTTATGTTTTTTTCCCCACAATATAAAATAGGAGTCCTACCTTCTTAACACCTGGACCACATTAACTAGCTTGGCAATAATCCCCGAAGCCAGCCAGCTGATGTTCAGTGCAAGATGTCACCCCAGGGCTGACTCACCACACAGAACACCTAGTGACTCCAGGAACATTGTTCTCAAAGATTCAAATTTACTGAGAGCTATTCTGAGTACCCCTTGAATAAAAAAAGACCTTATTACAATTAACATATCTTTAAAAAGAGAAATGTCGATGCTGAAGTGCTCTGCCTATCCGTATTTGATTCCTTAGCTCTATTCCTATAGTTCCACAATTATATGGAAATTGTCTCATGCCAACTTCTCTATCCCACCATCACTTTGAAGAAGGGAGTTAATGAAGGTGCCCCACTTGACACACTTTTGCAATAGGAAAGGCGCACCGTGATCTTCAAGTGAAATAACAGGGACGATTGAAGCAAGGGGAAGCAGTGTTGATTTTCTAAGCTGTTCAAGCTGGGAGTAATGAGCCTACGTGTGAAGTCAGGAGATTGAGTTTGAGGAAGCAGCAACAAGAAGTCCTGACTCCTCTTCCCACCTAGTGTAAATGGTCTTGCAGCTCTTAAGTAGAAATATCACTTTTCCCTCCAGTAAGCCTGTATCAAGTTCAAGATAATCACTTTAAATTGCTCTTTAAATTCACAATGCAGCAGCATTCTGAAACATTTCCAGAAATTATTTGCACCCACATAATGACAGCAGGTACTGATCCGGTGCCTCCCAGGTACTGCTCTAAGTGGAGCTAGGATTTGAACCCAGGGAGTCCAGGTCCATACTGTGCTCTTATCCATTACACCAAACTGCCTCTCCATGACAGCCTATTTTAATAAGTCCCCTAGCTAGAGGAACTCATCCATTCGTAGCTCACATTGGCATAAAAGTGGAGCAGCACATTAGAACAGAAAGTACCATCTCTACCACCACCAAGGGCCTAGAGTCACCAACACCACTGCCTGTCAGCCAAAACCCACAACTGCAGAAAGAATGTCACAGACGCGGCTCATTGCAAAGGTGAAGGGGGATGGTGTGAGTGAATCTCCTTTCAAGTGAAGGGGGTCCCCACCCCCATGTCTTGGGAAGTGGATGGAACTGTAGAGGAGGAATTTTGAGATGGATGGAATTTAAGAGGGTGAGAGTTCCAACTTTCTCTTATTTTAGAAAGTGCTTCTAAAATCGTCCCCGTTTTTTAAAAATGAGGACATCTGCTTTGACCTGTTCACTGGTGCTCTTGCTTTGCACCAACTGAATGAACACGATGGCCAGGAAAGGGAGATTTATCCCACCCGGTGGCCTCAGTGGCTCCTGCATAGGGTCAAGTATGGTGCATGGACTAAGAGCAGAATACGACTCCAGGAGTGTAGGAGAAGGGTAGTTAGGTGCATGGACTAAGAGTGAAGTACAACTCCAGGAGTGCGGGAGAAGGGTAGTTAGACAGGTGCATAGACTAAGAGCGAAGTACAACTTCAGGAGTGTGGGAGAAGGGTAGTTAGGTGCATAGACTAAGAGTGGAGCACAACTCTAGGAGTACAGGTGAAGGGTAGTTAGGTGAGAGTAAGATTGCATTTTACCTGCACCCACAGGTTAGAGCAGCACTTCTTGAACTTGAATGTACACGTGACTCAGCTGGGATCTTGTCAAAATGCAGGTTCTAGGTCAGGAAATCTGGGCCAGGGCATGAGACTCTGCATTTCTAACAACCCAGTGATGCCAATGTTGCTGGTCTATAGACTGCACCTCACTTTCAGTAGTGAGGAGATAGAGGACATGCCAACTGGAATGGAGGGGAGCTTACATAAGGAATCTTGACTCCTCTTCCTCCTTAGTGCAAAAGGTCTCTGTACCCCTTCAGGGAAAAAGATCTTATCACAACTAGCAGATATTTTTTTTTTTTTTTTTTTTTTGGTACTGGGGACTGAACCCAGAGGCATTCTACTCCAAGCTACTCCCCCAGCCCTATTTTTTATTCTTTTATTTTGAAACAGCCTCACTAAATTGCGGAAGGCCTCACTAAGTTGCTGAGGCTGAGGCTGGCTGTGAGCCTGCAATCCTCCTGTCTCAGCCTCCTAAGTACAGGGTTTACAAGTGTGCACCACCACGCCCAGCACTAGCAGATCTTTTAAAAAGGAAAGATATACTAGGAAGGAGCAAGGAATTAGAAGACACACCAACCAGATGGAAGAGGGATTGTAAACACCTGGCTTATGCATATATTTTCATTATCCTTTGATACGTATTACAGAGCAGACAAGATGCAGGGATGACTGTCCTTTGAAGTCCTTCAGCCCTCTGCTGTGCACTCTGAGTCAAAGCAGATACTATTTTATCTGGTCCTAGGGGAACCTGTCCTGACCTTGGGACAGTAAGCTGTGTGTGTATATATATATATATATATAGCCAACACCAATGCTATCTTCTGCTGCTATGAAGAAGATATTATGGTATATTAAAAAGTGATACTGGGGTGAAAGCTGAAGACAATGCCATAAATAGTGATTTTTTTTTGTCTCATTGCCAGGAAAGGTCATTTGCTGGAGCAAGCTGCGTGAGCAATCTCAGTGCTCTGGTCTCCCTGAGCTCACTGAGGAGAAGGCTTGAGGGTGCACATCCACAGCTAGCCGCAGCGCTGGTGAGAAGCAGCGTTGAAGAACTTTGCTTCCCTGAAACATCAGCAAAGGCGATGATTATTTGGATTATCCAAACTATTTCCATAAGTAATGGGATGGAATTAGGAAACCCAAATTTAGATTAGGTGCAATGGAACAGTCTTCCTGAGAAAGAAAAGGTAATTATAGAAAGGCCTTTCAAAAGAAAGTGGTGGAAAAACTTGCTAATGTTTCTCGAGACCTCTGCAGGAACAGGTTGCAGGAGCGGAAGCTGGCCTGGAGAGCCTATTACTCCCTTTCCCCAGGCAGTTCTATGACCGAGGAACTCTCACAGCGAGCCAAGACAATGAGTGGAATCAGGCCATGCCCGGGGCCAAGATAAACTGGGCTAATGCACTGACTCTTCTGGGTGGCTTGTGCCTGGCCACCACCCTGTGAGCACTAGCCCTGAGAGCACCCTGGTGTGGTCCCAAGACTCTGCCACACCTTCCCGGCCAGGCAGGAGTCTCCATGCAACCACCCCACCTGAGCAGGACAGAGCCATTGTGTATTTTACCAAGTAGAAGCATTCTTGTAGTATTTCTGGGAACCTTGACTTTATTTTTCCTTCGAAGATTCTTTTGAACATGACCCAAAAATCAAAACTAAAGAAAGTATACTGTTGTGTTTTGTCTTCCAAAGGTTCATGTGTCAGAGGCTTGGTCCCCAGTGTGGTGATGCTAAGAGGTGGTAGGTAGTTGTTTTTCTTTTTTTTTTTTTTTTTGGTTTGGTTTGGTTGTTTTGGTTATTTTTCTTTCCTTTCCCTTCCTTCCTTCCTTCCTTCCTTCCTTCCTTCCTTCCTTCCTTCCTTCCTTCCTCTCTCTCTCTCTCTCTTTCTCTCTCTTTCTTTCTTTCTTTCTTTTTGGTGCTGAGGATTGAACCTAGGGACTTTCTACTTCTGAGTTACACCCCCTAACCCCCTTGGTAATTTTTTATTTTGAAACAGGGTCTCACTAAGTTGCTGAGGCTGGCCTTAAACCTGCAATCCTCCTGTCTCAGCCTACCAAGCATTGGGATTATAGGTGTGCCACAGCCTCCAGCTGAGGTGGTAGGTCCTTTTAAGAGGTGGGGCCTGGTGGTAGGTCATTGCTGGCCCCTGCCTCTTTCTGGCTTTCTCTCTTGCCAAGTGATTTGTTGCTCTTGCATGGACTCTCACTATGATGACATCTGTTGTGGGGTCCTCACCAGAGCTGAGCAAACACCAGTGTCATGCCCTTGAACATCCAGCACTGTGAGCTAAAAAACCACTTTTCTTTATGAAGTACTCAGCCTCAGGTATTCTGTTACTGTCACGGAAAACAAGCTAATGGATACACTAGGAGGTTTTGCTCTCCTTTGTCCCATCCGCTACTTTCCTCCCTTCCCCTCTCTACATTATTATTGAGTTTCTATTTATCTTTACAGTATCTGGTTATAGACATAGGGATAAATACTCTTACACCTCTCTTTCTTATAGAAAAGGTAGAACTTTCTGTTCTGCACCTTGTTTTTTTTTCCACTTAATATATTATGGATCTTTCTCTGTGTAAGTATGTAGACATCCTCCTCAGTCTCTGATAGCTGTAGAACGTTCCAACATATGAATGTATTAGACTTTATCCAGCGAGTCTCCTACTTTCTGGACGCAGGAGTAGCTTCCAGTCTCCTTTATTGCGAACAATACTGCAAGAAACACCTTTTTGCATATTCTATTTTGTATGTGTACATGTGTAACAAATGGCTAGAATCTGAGATGTATTGTTACTGACTTAAAGGGCAATGCCGCGTTGATGTAATGATGTAATGTGGATAGACACGGCCAGGCTCCTTTCCTTGAGGGCTGCAGTATGTTATGCTCTCCAGTAATATATGAGAGTACCTGTTTATTTCTTTCTCTACAGGCTTGCCAAGGTGGTATGCATCATACTTTTGGATTTTGCCAGTCTGATAGACGGCAAATATTAGCTTAGTGTAGTTTTCATATTTGATTTCTTATGAGTAAAACCTTTCAGGGCCATTTGTGAACTATTTTTTCCATGTCCGTTTTCCATTTCTATTATTGGTGGTTTCTTTAATCTTGAATTCTGGGAGCTGTTATGTATTAAGGAGATTCAGTTTTATTTATAAATTGCAATACTTTGATTTTTTTTTGTTTTAGGATTTAGTTTGTGGTGGTTTCTAAGACATAGGTAAGTATTTTTTACATTTGTACATTTGATTTTATCATTATTTTCTCTTTAGGTTTTAGAATTTGAATCATAGGTAGAAAGACCTTCTCTACTGTTGTTTTATAATAAAATGCACCTATATTTTTAAAGTACCTATTTGGTTTCAGATTTACATTTAAGTATTTGATCTATATGGTATTTATTTTGATGTATGATGTGAACCATGGATCCTGCATTACCTTTAACTCAGGTGTCTGTATACTCTTTACTAAAAATGACTTGAAATGCCAGATTTACCAATTCAGATTCCTACCTGTGTTACCTTTTGGTGCTGGGACCAAAATACTCGACAAGAATAGCTTAGAGGAGGAAAGATTTATTTTGACTCATGGTTTTAGAGGTTCAGTCCATGGTAGCCTGGCTCCAAGGTAGAAACATCATAGCAAAAGGACATAGCAGAGGAAAACTGCTCAGTTCAAGACAGTGGGGAAGTAGAGAGAGACAGGAACCAGGGTGGGTATAGTCCACAAGACCATTCCCCCAGCGACCTACTTACTCCAGCCACGCCCTACCCGCTTACAGTTAATACTCAGTAGTCCAAACCATTAATCTATCAAATGAATTAATCCCCTGATGAGGTTTTATTCTCACAATCCAATCAGTTCCCCAAAGCCCCACCTCTCGACCTTGCTGCACTGGGGATCTTGCCTTCAATCCATGAGCTTTTTGGGAGACATTCTAGATCTAAACTAGAACACTATGTTTGTGTCTATTTTTTGAAATTTCTACTATGTTCCACTGGTCTGTTTATTCATATTTCAATATTATATATAGTTGAGGTCTTATTGTATGTGTTGATATCTAGAAGTTTTCAAGTTTTTCGGACATTCTTACTTAGATATTATTAGATTTATTATAGAAAATAAACACGACTGAGTCATCGTATCAAGAAATATGATCTATATTTTTTCATTTGTTCAAATGCACTTTTTTCCTTTAGGAGTATTTAAAGTTTTCCCTATGCAGGATTTGTATATTTCATGTTAAACTTATTCCCAGGTATTTAATCTTTTATTACTATAATAAATATTTAAAAAATTTTCCAGATATTATTTACAAATGTGAAGGCTATTGATTTTTGTGTATTAATTTAAATATTGCTACTGATATTGCTATATTTGTTCAATCACTTATGTGTTTTACAAGAAAAAAAATCATATAATTTGCAAACATGGTTAGTTTTACCTGCTCCTTCTCAGTTCACACACCACTGCTTTGCTTTTCTAGTCTAATGGCATAAATTAATACCTCTGATGAAATATTAAATATTAGTGGTATAGTGAGTATCCAGTAGTTTTATAAATACATAATTATATATTATTGTTATAAATATTATATATGTATATAAAATTATATATTTATAAATATATAATTATATTATTATTATATATAAAACAACTGGATGCTCACTATACCACTAATATATATGTATACATATTATATGTATTTATATACATATATAAATGTTAAGAAAGTAGTTGAGCATTCTTGAGTTTATAGAGTATACTCACATGGTTATGGCATATTATTTTTAATGTGTGGTTGGATCATGGTCAATTATAAGAAAGATCTGTAGTTTTATTTTTAATGTAAATTTTAAATCAGATTTTGGAATCAGTACTGTACTTGCTTTATACAGAGAATATGCTTTGGACAATCTCAATAGCATTTAAGTATTCTTCTCTTTAAAAGTTTAATAGAATTCTCCTTTGAAAGCTGGCCGGTTCTACATGTTTTATGTTCTGACCACTAAAGAAATCAGTGATGCTATTATTTAGCATTAAATTTCGTTTCTCGCCAAAGCTAATCTTGCAGAAACAGGTATCATCAGAGTCAAAGTGTTAAAATACAAACCTTAGAAAGTGGCAAGAGAAAAAGAATACATTATATGAGAAGACAATAATTTAATTAATAGCTGATAACTTATGTAAAACATGGAGACAGCTGAATGAAGCAATATTTGTTAGATGCTGGGGAAAAAAGAGAGAGAAAGCTGCCAGTCAGAATCCTGTGTCCTTCCATAATGAAGGAAAAATACATTTTCAGAAAACTAAGAGAATTTGGCACAAGCAAAGCTATCCTACAAGAAATGCTAAAGATAGTTCTTGAGGCTGAAATGATAAAGAACGAGAAACTCAGATCCACAGATAAGAATGAAGAACCTCAGAGATGATAATTGTCTCGATAAATAGAATAGACCTTTTTTTCTTTTTCATCTTAAATTCTTTATAACCAATGTGACTTTTTAAAATAAACTATATCATTATCTTGTGGTGGTTATAACATACCCACCTGTTAGTTACAGTATAAAGGGTTTGGGAGAAGTCAATATAGACCTTATACAGTTATAAGTCGTCTATATATTATATAATTTCATAAAGTATAAATGAAAATAGACTATGAAAAATTAGGGGATATATATACATATATATATTCTCCATAGAGTAACTACTAACTTAATGCTATGAAGTATGGCCAAGGAGCCAATAAGAAAAATAAAATTTAATTCTAAAAAGAGAGGAACAAAATATAGAAGAAATAAATACAAAATAAATAATAAAATAGAAGCAGGGCATGGTGGCTCATGCCTGTAATTCCAGTACTTGGGAGGTTGAAACAGGAGGATCACAGGTTCAAGGACAGTCTCAGCAACTTAGCAAGATTCTCATCAACCTAATGAGAACCTATTTCAAAATAAAAGTTAAAAAAGGGCTGGTGGTGTAGCTTGGAGGTAGAATTCCCCTGGGTTCAATCCCCAGTATGAAATGATAATAATGATAATAGTAGTAGTAGTAGTAGTAGTAATAATAAATAGTAGGCCCAATCATAAACATATCAATAAATACACTAATGGTCTAAATTCTCCAAATAAAGTATAAAGATATTCAGAATGTAAAAAGAAGCAAGACTCAGATATATGCTCCCTACAAGAGTTTCACTTTAAGTATATAGAGAGAAACAGATTGAAAGTATATGAATGGAGAAAGAGGTACCATGAAAAACAAAGTATGAGAAGTCTGGAGTAGCTATATTAAAATAAGGTTAAAAAGATATTAAAAAATCATAATACCAAAGTTATAGAGGGAACTTTCATAATAATAAATTGCTCAATTTATGGGAAAATATAATAGTAATACATGTTTATATGCCTAATAACAGAACTTCAAAATACTGGAAACGAAAATGACAATTCCCTCATCATGGTAGGAGAGTTTAATACCCTTCTCTCAACAATAAAAGGAACAGACAGATAAAATTGAAGCACAAAGATCTTTATAAGACTACAATCTTGGCCTAATTACTATTTGTAGACTACCACCCAGCATTTTAAAAAATATAAAAGGTGTATTCTTTCAAATTCAATACATTTTTTTCAAGAGGGATAATGTAGTCAGCTGTAAAACAAATCTCTGTCAGAGTTTTAAAATAATGTTCTTTGGCTATCATGGTGCTAAATTAGAAACCAGTAGTAATAAGACATCTAGGAAAATTCCAAATGCTTCAAAATTCAGCAATATCTTCCTATATAATTATCAAATTAAAGAGTAAAATTGTAAGAGAAGTTAGAAAATATTTAAAGCTAAATGATAACAAAAATGCAACATAGCAAATTTGTGAAATGTAGTTAATTGGTGTTTAAAGGAAATTTATAGATTTTAATATCTTTTTGAAAAAACTAAAGTTAATGATTTACACTTCAACTTTATGAAATTAAAAATGAAGAAACAAAAAAGTAAGCCCAAATAAGTATAAGAAAAGATAAGAACAAAAGTAGAAATTAATGCAATATAAATTAGATAATAGGGGAAAGCTTGTTCTTCAAAAATATAAATGAAATTCATAATACTCCAGCCACAGAAGAAGTACACAATATCAAAGAGTGGGGGATAATTTCAGATTTTACAAATGTTAGCAAGACCATAAGATAATGTTGCATATAATTTTTCTAGCAAATATGGCAATTTTGATGAAATGAATGCATTTCTTGAGACACAGATTAGCAAATCAGACACAAAAAGAAATAGGGAAATTAAATATTCCATAGGGAAATTAAATATTCCTATATTAATAACAGAAATTGAATTCATAATTAAGAATCTTTGCACAGAGAAAACTGCAAGCCCAGAGAAATATCCTGGATATTTTCATTAAATATTCAAGGATGAAATAAAACTAATACTAAAACAAACTAAAAAATTAAAGGGAGAAGAAATATTCTACTCACTTAAAAAGACTAGCATTATTTTGATACTAAAAGACAGCATGGATAAAATGGACTTTAGTAAACTTTAAAACTTATTATTTTAGAAAAACACAATAAAGAAAATGAAAAGGCAAGCTGCACATTGAGAAAAATATCTGCAAAGCATATGTCTGTGAAAGGGCTTGGGTCCAGAATCCATAAAGAATATTTAGAATCCCACAGCAGACAAGCAAACACAAGGAAACATTTGGCAAAAGATTTGAACCAACTCTTCACACAAGGAGATGTACAGATGGCAAATAAGCATGTGAAAATGTAATTCAACATCTCTAGTCATCTGGGGGATACGAACAAAAACCACCATAAGATCCCACTACACACCCACTGGACTGGCTAAAATGAAAAAGACTGGCAATACCAAGTGCTGGTGAGGAATGTGGAGGGACAGGGACTGTCACAGCAGAAATTCAGAGTGTTAGAGTCATTTTGGAGAACAGTATGTCAGTGTCCTCTAAGTTTAAACATGCATTTACCATTCGACCCAGTAATCCCATTCCTAGGTATTAAAGTGAGAAATTACAGGGAGGAAGAAGGGAAAGGGAAGTTTGCAGGGAATGAAATTTACTAAATTATGCTATGTACATGTATAAATATGTAACAATGAATGCCAATATGACATATAATAATAATGCACAATAAAAAATCTTAAAAAAGATAAAGCGAAAACTGAACATATGTCCACATAGAGACTTTTATATGAATGCTTATAGCAGCATTATTTAAAAGAGTGAAAAGTGGAAGCAATACCCATCAACTGTGATCTGCACTGGGAAATGTGATTCAGCCTTGTAATAGAACAAAACATTAACATATGAAGCACAAGGAATCTAAAATTATGCTAAGTGAAGTAAATCAAACCAAAGGACTATCATATGATTCCATTTATAGTAAGTCCTAGAAAACACAAACTTTATGTCAGAACAGTTATTTCTGGGACCCAGGGATTAAAAGAAAGTACTATGATTTGAATGCATCCCCCAAATTCATGTGCTGGAAACTTTATCTCCAATGCAATAGTGTTTGGAACTGGGGCCTAGTGGAAGGTGTATGGGTTATGAGGGTTCTGCTGTCATGAATGGACTGATGTTGTAATTGTAGGAGTGGCTTTGCCATCACAAGAAAGGGTTTATTATAAAGGCAAGCTTGGCTCCCTCTTGCTTTTGACCCCTATTGCCTTCTACCTTCCACCATGGAATGATATGATAAGAAGGCCCTTGCCAGGTGCTGGTGACATGCTCTTAGACTTGCCAGCCTCCAGATACACATACATTTCTGTTCTTTATAAATTGCCTAGTCTTGCTGGGCACATTGGCACAGACCTGTAATCCCAGTACTTGGGAGGCTGAGACAGGAGGATAGAAGGTTTGAGGTCAGCCTCAGGAATTTGAGGTCCCTCAACAACTGAGGGAGACCCTGTTTCAAAATAAAAAAATCAAAAAGGAGCTGGTGGTATAGCTTGGAGGTACTAGGCTTCTGGGTTCCATTCCCAGTGCCCAAAACAAAAAATAAATAAATTACTCAGTCTCAGGTATTTTGTTAAAGCAGCACAAAATGAACTAAGACAGGCATGAGAAAACATTGTGGGGTGATGAAAATTGGTTAATTTTAATTCTGGTGGCAGTTACATGGTTCTATAGAATTGCTGAAACTCATCAAACTATAATTAAAAAGGAAGAATTTTATTTTTTATGAATTATGTTTCAGTGAAGCTGGAAGGAAAATTTCAAACTAGATGACAATGACAATATAATATCAAAATTCTTGGTTGAAACTAAATAAATAATTAAAAAGAAATATATAGCTTTACAGGATTACATAAAAAGAAACTTTAAAAATCAGTAATCTAAGTTTTCAACTTAAAATACTAGCAAAAGAGCAATTTAAAGCTAAAGTAACTGGAGGAAAGGAAGTTCAAAAGAAAAGAACAAAATACATAAAATAGACAACAAATAATAAAGAAAAATTTATTTAAAAACTTTTAAATAAAAAGATTTTACTTTTTTAAAAAGCCAAAAGTTAATTCTCTGTAAGGGCTTTTTTAAATTGATAAACTAGAAAGACAGACCAAAGAAAATATGACTAGCTGATATTGTAGGGAAAAAAGCTGATATTACTGGATATTCAACAGTCTTTAAAAGGATCAAAAAAGAAAACTGTAACCAACTTTACATCAATATATTCAACATCTTAGATATGATAGGCAAATTCCATGAAAAACATTTTTATCAAAACTGATTCAGGAGACATAGGAAATATGAACTATCCAAAATTGATTTGCAAATGGAATTTGTATTTAAAACTTACACATGAAGAAAGTACCAGGCCTGGATGGCCTCCTGTGTTAGAATAACTCTTCTAAAAGTAGGAATGAGAGAATAGTTTTCAACCATTTTATGATGCTAGAATAATTGATAGGAAAACTTTTCAAGGACATTACAAGAAAAGAAAATAACAGATCAACATTCCTCATGAGTGTAAGTGCAAAAGTTTCTACCAAAGTATTAACAAGTAGAATACAGCAATATATAAAAAGAATAATTCAGTATAATCAAGTAGAGTTTATCCCAGGAATGCAGGGTTGGTTTGACCTTCAAAAATCAATTACTGGGGCCATGGATGTAGCTTAGTAGTAGAGTGCTTGCTTAGCATATTTGAGGCCCCAGATTCAATCCCCAGCACCATACACACACTTTATCAATCAATCATTATATTTCTGACATATACTACAGCATGCATGAATCTTGAGGGCTTTATGTTAAGTGAAACAAGACAGACACAAGACAAAAACTGTGTGATTACACTTACATGTGGTAGTCAAAATAATAGAGGCAAAGTAGAATGGTGGTTTCCAGGGCCTAAGGGGAGGCGGATATAGGAAGTTATTGTTTAATGAGTAAAAGTTTCAGTTTTGCAAGACAAAAATAATTCTAAACATGGACTATGGTGTTGGTTGCACAATATGGATGTATTTAATGCCACTGAAATGTACATTTAAAATTTATTTTGATGGCAAATTCAATTTTATATGTATTTTACCACAAAAATAAATAGAAAAAAATGCTTCGATTACTATAATTTAGTACATTAACAAAATAAAGGGGATAAAAATAATCATCTAAATCAAAGCAGAAAAAGCATTTGACAAAATCCAATGGCTTTTCATGATAAAAATTCAGCAAACTAGAAGAAATTTTCTCAGTCTAATAATAACCATCAATGAAAAGCGGTGGGTAGCAGCATAGTCAGTCATAAAATATTAATGCTAAATGGTGAAATAGCCCTTTCATATAAAAATTAAATTCATAATTATTAAAAAATTTCCCATAATGAAATCTCCAAACTCAGAAGACTTTACTGGTAAGTTCAATTAAATACTTAAGGGAAAATAAGCAAAAGGTTAATAAAGGAAGAAGTATCTTTATTTACAGATGACATGAAAAAACCACTAGAGCTAATAAACAACCTTAGCAAGTTTGTTGAATGTACAAAAACTATATACTAACAGTAAATGACTGGAAAATGAAATTTCAAAGCAATTAAGTTTATAATAGTATTAAATAACATAAAATACTTAGAACTAAATTTTTTGAAATAAATGCAATATCTTTGTTCTAAAAATTATAAAACATTGCTGAAAGAAATACAAGAATTCCTAAGTAAATGGAGAGGAGAGATATAACACATTTAAGGACTGTAATTGTGGATATTATGATTTCAGTTCTTCTCAAATCAATCTATAGAATCAATATAATTCCAAAGTCCCAACCAGTCTTTATTCCCCTCAGAAATTGACACACTGATTCTAAAATTTACTTGCAAATTCAAAGTACCTAAAATAGAAAAAATGAATTTGAAAAGAAGGAAGAGGAAATACATCTTATTTAATTCCTTGCGATCAACTATAGTAATCAAAACTGTGAAGTACAGAAGTGGGCTAGGCAAAGAGAAGAAAATGTAGAATAGCTCCACAAATATCATAAGGTTCATTGATGTTCAACAAAAATACAATTAATTGATGGAGAATCAATTTTCTTTATAACACATAATGCTGGAACAAACAGATAAGCATATATGAAAAAGAAATTGAATCTGAAACTCTATTTAATGCCATATACAGAAATTAATTTAAGATTAATCAGAGTCCTTAATGTCAAGGTTAAAGACTAGGAAAATTCATAGGAAACTACCTTTCGGACCTCTGGTTAGATAAATTTATCAAAATTAAAAGCTATTGCTCATAAAAAAATCATAAAACATAGAAAGGCAATTCCCTAAATTGGATAATATGTATGAGAAATAACTTGTATCCGTGGTAAATAAAAGAATTCCTGCAAGGAGCCCCTCCTCCACAGGAGGGGAGGTGCAAAAGAGTCCAACAGACACTTTACAAAAGAAGAAGAAATGTCCAAGGAGCATAACAAGGTCCTGAGCAACACTGGCTATTAGAACAATACAAATGAAAATCACAGCGAAGCCAGGCATAGTGGTGCACACCTGTAATCCCAGTACTTAAGAGGTTGAGTCAGGAAGATCGCAGGTTCGAGACCAGCCTCAGCAACTTAATGAGACTCTCAGCAACCTTGCAAGACCCTGTTTCAAAACAACAACAACAAAATTGTTTTAAAGGGCTGTGGGTGTATCTCAGAGATAGACTGCCTCAGTACCACAAAATTTTTATTTTAATTTTAAAATTCATGGTGAGATAGCATTTCACTCCTACAAGAAGAGCAAAAATTGTGAAGCTGACAACTCCAAATACAAGGATTAAGAAGGAAACCACATACCTCCTCCGTTGCTGGTGGAAGTATATAATGATACAAACCCTTTGGAGAGCAGTTTGTTAGTATCTTAGAAAATTACACATGCACCTATGCCAGGACCTAGCAATGCTACTCCTACATATTTACCAAGGGAAACAAAAATACCTATCTTCAAAATTATTGGTACAAGAATATTTCTAGCAGTTTTATTCATAATAGTCATAAATTGGGGAGGGGGGAGTCCAAATATCCATCTATAGGAGAGGAGATAAACTGCAACATAATCATACAAAAGAATACTACGCAGTAATGAAGAATGAGGAACTATGCATACATGCACAACGTGGACTAAAGCTGTATGAAGACATGATTCCTTTCACATGAAGCCCAAGAACTGTCAGAATTCATCTACGGTGCTATAAATCAGAACAGTTGTTGTCTTTACAGGAATTGACCAAAAAGGAGCATAAGAAAAAATGTTTTTTAATCTATTGAAATATTATATGTCATAACTGGGCTGTTGGTTACATAGATAGGTAGATAAATTTGTCAAAATTTATCAACTTGCATACTTAATAGTTGCACACAAATTTTATCTCTATAAGACATAGTAAAGTGAAATATTGCAGGAAAAAAGAGACAGAATACAGTAAAGACATTCTCACTAATGTGAATCAGATTTTTCCCTCCATTTGGAACTTAATCTTTCTACCATTTCTTTATTCTTCCCTCCACCTCTCTGTGCCAGGAAGTTTATGTTTGCTGGACTGAAAATTGTCTGTCTTAAAATTACTGGTCTAATGCTCTTTGATTTTGTTGATTTGAATTAGTTGATTTCATCAGGATCAGATAATATTAAACTTCCAGGGATTATAGTTAATATTTATTAGATTATTAATCATTAGACTTAGTTATTAGATTCTTAATACAGTCTAGAGACTATTATAGGTCCTATGTGTGCAATATCTTATTTAGCCTCACACACACAAAAAAAAACTATGACATCTGTATCACTTATAGAATAGTCAACTGAGCTTAGAGAGATTAAGTCAACTGCCCAAAGGCAGACAGTTAATTAATATCAAAGTTAGACCAAAACCCAGGTCTCTTGGATTCTTACTAGTTTATCCACTTCAGGTAACACTATAGAGAAACAATCCTACCACCACTGCTACCATCCACTCCACACTTCATTTCTTTTGGCTACCATGTTGTTTATTAGTTCATGCACTCTAAATTATTTGACTAAGGTTTACTGTGTTGAGCACTTAACCCTGTGCCAGGAATGTTAGGTGCCTACTGGGAAAGAATTCAAAAATCTAGTGCAGAAACAGGAAAATAAACAAATTCTGACAGGCACCCTAATAAAGAAAATTACAGTGTGAGATGGGAGTTGCCTCAGAAGGACGTCCCAAACAGACTGTGGGAACAGAGGCAGGTAGCGGCAGGCAGGGGCAGGCTGAGGGAGGTGAGGCCGGCAGCGAGCCAGCCAGGTAGAGGAGCGGGGCAGGATGGAGGATCCCACAGAAGGAGCAGCCTGCCACAGACGGGGCTTCGTGAGAGAATGGAATCTTTTCTGGAACTGGAAGCAGTTTCAACAGTCAGTTCCCATTCCAGGAAAAAGTGGGGACTACAGAGTTAAATAGGGGTTGACCCCAAACAGACCTTGTGGTCTTGCTTTGGGTGTTTGAACTTTATTCTGAGGCAAGGGCAGGACATCCAAGGAGTTTAAGCTCCTTAAGCGAAGAGTATTCAACCTATGTGTGTTTTGGAAAGAGGGAGCTAGTAGGATTAGGGAGCAAGTGTCAAGCCACTGTTGCTATGACAGAGGGATGGCAAAACCTGAGACGTCTCAGTGAGGGAAGATAAAAGAGAAAGAAGAGGAGGACGGAGCTGGCATACCTGCTTGCCTCCAGTTAGTCACAAGAGATTTCTCTCTCTCATCTCCCTTGTGGGCTGAGGAAGAGAAAGGGCGGTGCACTGAAGGTTTCAGGCTTGCACCTGAGTTGCTGGAGGTGGTGCGTCCTGAGAGGAGCAGGTCTATGCAATACTCCTTCCTCCCATGACTTCTGACGACTATATGGTCCTACACACTCGTCCAAATCCTTAGCTCAGCTGGGTGTGGTGGGATGCTTGTAATCCCAGTACTTGGGAGGCTGAGACCGGAGGATCTGGGTTCAGGGCCAGCCTCAGCTACTTAATGAGTACTCTGCAACTTCGTGAGACCCGGTTTCAAAATAAAGTATAAAAAATAGGGCCAGGGGTGTAGCGCAGAGGTAGAACACCCCTGGGTTCAATCCCCGGTACCGCAAACAAACAAACAAACAAATCCTTAGCTCATGTGTCATTTTATTATTCTCCAACAGGAGATTATACTTTTATCTAATTCTTTGATCACATCATTATTCCCCTATTAATCACTTCTGATATGAGTCAGCAGAAGTGAGGCCATTGGACAGATGAAATTTGATTCCCCAACAAAAGTATCTTCTCTGGCTACCTGGAAGCTCTTGTTTTCTAAAAGCAGAAAACATACCTGTGCAAAAGCCTTCCCCACTTTTTTTCTTTTCTTTTCCTCTTCTTTGTTAGTTTTTTTCTTCCCTTTCCCTCCTCTATTTCTCTATTTTTGCTTGTTTGCCCTTCCTTCCTTCCTTCCTTCCTTCCTTCCTTCCTTCCTTCCTTCCTTCCTTCCTCCCTCCCTCCCTCCCTCCCTCCCTCCCTCCCTCTCCTTCCTTCCTTCCTTCCTTCCTTCCTTCCTTCCTTCCTTCCTTCCATCTATCCTTCCTCTTTCTCTTTCTGGCTCCCTCTCTCTCCCGCCCCCCTTTCCTTCCTTCTGTCTTTCTCTTTCCTCTCTTTCTTTTCTTTCTTTATTCTTTCTTGTTAATCTGGGAGAAAATTTACTCCAATCTTGAACTCATTCCAATGACTGGCTCTAGCATGAACATTATGAACTATCAAATCTGGAGCTAGATAGTCATATGATACCAAGCTAAACTTTTCCATGGAAAGTTCCATCAAATACCCCTTCTTACCACCTCCTGCTCTTTCACATGACCCATGGTTTAACCTCTGCAGAATGGATTACATTCTCTCTCTGGCTGTCATGTAGATATCACCTCATGGAAAGAAGTCTAAAAATAATTATAAACCCATTGGATGTGGCGGCATCCTGGTGAGAGGAAAGATATTGGACGAAGGGAGAGTGGACATGGGAGAGGGGAGAGGCCACATGTTTCCACTTTGAAGAGAGGGCTTTAGAGCTGCGCCAAGCAAAGCTGCTGGTGGACCAAGGTGGAGGAAGCACATGCCACAGAACTCCACATTTGACTGTGATGAGATCCTTTGACTGAGGCAATAAAATGATTTTAAGTTCACCTTTCCAGGGACTTCCATTCATTGCTCCATTGCAAGGAGCAGTACAAGGCTGATGAAAAGAACAATGTACTAGGAAAGCAGCCATGAGCTCAAATTATGGGCTTCCCATTGATTTGTTATCAGAAGAAAAAAAAAGCTTTAATTCATCTAGGCTTCAATGTTCTGACCCATTAGTAAATAAGACAATAATTGCTACCTCATGAGATTTTATGAGAATGCACGGAGCTAGCCTGTGTGGAAAGTGTCCCAATTTAAATTAATTTTATTATTACCATTTATTATTATTATTATTATTATTATTAAGAAAACATTTTTGGAGTGAGAAGATATTTAATTTATGAAAAATATGGTACAAGAAAAATTCATTTGTGGTGAAAATGCTTTTGTATAAAATGCCAATGTCTCCCTAAAACTTTACATAAAACAGTCCTCATATTTAACCTTAGTGGAGACCATTTTTATATAACAATATCTTCATGCACAGATACTTTTTGCTTTGGTTCTTGTGAAATAAGTATCACATGGATCATCACTTAATACATTTAATACCTGAACTATGCAAATGGATTTGTTTCTTTAAAACAATAATTTTTTTCAGTGGGATGAACTTCATGGCAGATACAATGATTTTAAACCTCTGCTGTGATAGAATCATATAAAAACTTAAATTTTTTGCTCCCTTTTTAAATTAGGTTTTGTTATGATTTATTCAATTGATAAGAGTAATATTACCTAATTTTATTTTAACTTGTGTAAATCATAAGCAGAGATCACGGTGTATATGCAAATTTATGCAAATCAAGGTCATTGGGAATCAATAATTTTTTTTTTAACTTGTAGCACCAGACTGGAGCTGTATCTACACTCTAGCAGTAGATGTGGATACTTTCCAAATTTTGGGTTTTGCTAATAAGGGTTGTTAAAACAAACAAACCAATAATCTCTAACTAAATTCAGTAAATCCTAGACCATTGCCTCCAGGCAGGCAAATCTGGTTCGTTAGGGATAGCAAGTTAGTAGGCAAAAAGGAAACCTTTGCACACAATCTATAGCACTATACTGTATTTAACAGCAGTCAAATATTAATGGAGTCAATATTAAAACATTCCCCTTCAATAATGAGGAACAGATCTCAGACATGCTTCAGAAATAAATAACGAGAATTTGAGTTTTTTAAATCCATATGCAGAGCGTTTTTTTTTCCATAAGACACAATCACCTACTTAATGTTCAACTCACTAGGGAGATTAGTGTCTAACTTGGCAGTTAAAACAGACACGCGAGCATACACACACACACACACACACACACACACACACACACACACACACACTGCTGCAGCTGCTGCCTTCAATCATTCCATCAGCTGGTTGGAGCAGAAGACAGCACTGCAGACCCCTTTGCTGGGTTTAATCAGGCTCCCTCTAGGGGATACCCCAGGACGATCTTTACTTTGAAGAGCCCAAGGAGAGCGAAACTCGTAATTCATATTGTCATGTACCTACCAGCAAGTCTCATTTGAGAATAGTAGGGTAATTATTCTTATGTTAGAAACAAAGGTAGTCAATTTTACTACCTCTTTTGTTATAGGTAAACATAAATTTCACCATTTTGTAAAAAGAGACAGTAGCCTATGAACAAAGACTGGAAAAAAGAATCTGGGAAAATGGAAAAAACAGTGTTGGAGCAATGGGATTGGGGGTGAATTTTGTTTTTATTTTTTAATTGATATTTTAATGCTATTTGTATCTTTAAACTCTTGATAGATTAACACATGCTTGCACATGGAGAATTTTTAGTTATGTGAGTATCAACTCACCTGGTTTATTTTGCACCAGCTGTGAGAGAAGTTTCTAGCGTCGCCTTCTCCCATCTCCATAGAAGCCTCATGGCAGGAGCACACAATCTAAATTCTTTGCAGCACCAGATTTATCAGGACTGAAGGTGACAGTTATGTTTTAATCATGAGATCACATTGTTATAAGTACCTGAAAATGATATACTTGATTTTCTTTATGAATCTTCTATAACTGAAGATTATTTTAATAGCCTGATGCCCTGTCATGCGGTTCTAGGCTTTCATCCTCTTTCACCCAACCTCCCACTCCAGCCCCAATCTAGCACTTCTGAAACAGTCTTCCTAAAGCTTTGCTTCCTCATGGCACACAGCTAAACACTTCAGTGGCTCTCCTGAACATTTTTTTTTTATTGTTTTCTTCCCCCAAGGCTTTTTATAATTTGTCCTCACATTAATTATACAGCCTTCTCTTCTAAATCTCAGTATGAAACGTCACTTTATCCTACTTAAAAGCGTTTCCTCTTCTTGCAACTTACCTAAATCCTGTCTTACCTTCCAGTTTTGTTTCTGTATCATTCAACATAAGAAATTTTCCTTGAGAATCATATCCCAATTTGAAAGATCTTACTGGTTGAGTATACCTTATCTGAAATGCTTGGGAGAGAAGTATTTCGGATTTTTTATTTTTTTGAATTTTGAAATATTTGCATATATATAATGAGATATTTGGGGAATGGGACCTAAGTCTAAATATGAAATTTATTTATATTTCATATGCACCTAATACCCACAGCTTGAAGGTAATTTTATACCATATTTTTAGTGCCCCTGCATTTCACACATGACTCACCTTGGGAGGCCAGGTGAGGAATTTTCTACCTGTGGCATCATGTCACACTCAAGACATTTCTAATTTTGGAGCATTTCAGATTTCAGATTTTGGGGTTAGGGATGCTTAACCTGTATTTCTGAATTCTCATAAAAACTTATCCCGTATAATTCTATTACCACACAAATGTAAACAGCCTTGATTTTTTTAATAATACTTATACACATTTACTTATTTTTTTTACCAGATCAATGTCCCTTATAACAGCTACCTTTTATAATATTTCTTTTGTCATATTGGGTATTATATACCCATGAACTGTAGCACAGTCTAGAGTAGACACTCATAACTCTTTGTTGAATAAGGGAGGGTGGAGAACATCTTACCCAGCTGGTTCCAACTTTGCTGTATTTCAACTAGAATATTGTCCAAGTCGGTTCATAGTTTTGGTTGGTCCTCCAGTCTTTTTTCCTCTATGAAAAAAGCCAGAAAAGAGTTGATCTTTTAATTTATACTTATCCTACTTCTAGTGACTATCTATGTCATTCTGAAACCAAGTTTCTATCTCACTCTATTACCAAACCTTCTCTTAAGAATCCTTGTTGGTGGTAATTTAAGAAATTCTTTTCCTGAATGATGATTAGAGACATCACCACTGAGAACTACATTTGTAAGCTAGGATTTATTATATGCAAATATTTTCTGTCTCTTCTTTTGTTCTGTTTAAAACAATAAAACGCATTTGTATAAATAAATAAAAAGAAATTCTTTTCACTAGCTTCTACCCTGCATTCACAGGGGGGATTTACAAAGATGATGCTCCTCATTACTCTCTTCCTCTTAGTTTCAACATTTAACTGGAGTCTTCTCGAATCTGGAACATATAAACAGCTACAGCAAACTTGGGAAACAGGCAAGCATAGACTGGCTTCAGAGAATCTGCCAGCCTATCTGCATGGCCAAGGTAACAGGCAGGCCAAGGCAGAGCCGGGGCTCCAAGCTGAAGGGTAAATTCGATGCAGGAATCTTAAATCTAAGGTAAAGAAAGACAAGGTTGAACTCCTGGATGCAGGCCAAAGCTCTGCTTTCCAGCGGGCTGGCTGCTGGAGAGTTCCTAGGGGTCGAAGTCCAGCAGGAGCATAGGTGGAGGTGTGGTCCTGGATTGGGGGAGGGGTTTCGGGTTCCATCCATCACAGCTAGCCTGTTGCGCACTTGCTGGAACAGCCCGGACAAGTCAGGCTCAAGACCATGCTGGCCTAAGGAATCAGGGGAAAGAGTGGAGCTCAAAGTGAGAGGTCAGGGCAGATGCTAGGAATCCAGGATGGCAGGAAACAGGCAGAATTCCTGACTCTGGTAAGGGCCACCAGCCATGCCAAGACACAGGGGCCTGGTTGCTCAGGCCTTGAGTTTGCAGGGAGGATTAGAGGGGTGTAAGGTTCGACTTTTGGTGCTGGAGAAGGTGATGCCCTCTCCATTCTCAGAGTTTGAGCAAAGGCCTACAGGACACAAGCCCCCTCAAAGTCCTTACATAGCTGTGCCCTGGCCACAGTTAGTGCCCAAAGAGGAGCCCCAGGGAGTGCTGGCTGCAGCCCTAAAGAACACAAGGTCAAGAAGCCCTTGCGGTCCTTAGGGCCAAGATCTAGACTTTTTCTTTCTTTCTTTCTTTCTTTCTTTCTTTCTTTCTTTCTTTCTTTCTTTCTTTCCTTCCTTCCTTCCTTCCTTCCTTCCTTCCTTCCTTCCTCCCTCCCTCCCTCCCTCCCTCCCTTCCTTCCTTCTTTTGTGTGGTACTAGATATTGAACCCAGGGTGTGTTCTACCTCCGAGCTACATACACCCCAGCCCTTTATTTAATTTTTTGTTCTGAAACAGGATTTCACACTAGGTTGCTGAGAGTCTCACTAAATTGCTGAAGCTGGCCTCGACCCTGCAATCCTCCTGTCACAGCCACCCAAGTACTGGGATTACAGGCATGTACCACCACGCCTGGCTTGGATTAACATTTCTTAAGTCATGGCAGGGCTTCTCTAGTTAAGAGGTACTCATTATCTATTCTAGGCCCACAGGCAGCACAGTGATGAATACCAATCAACTCCTCAAGCCACCAAGAGGGCCCTACAGAGAGCCCCCCTCTTGGGGTGACAGGTCCCAGCTTCCTATGAGAACTCCAGAAGGAGGAAACTGAGACTGAGGGGGTGGAGAACATGGCAGGGATCCTGACTTTCTTGCTTAAGGAAGTTCTTAACAAGTACCCATCTGCCTGCAGGGAAGAAAACATCATTCATTTTAGTCTTTCGGATTCAGTTCTCACAACCAAATCCTGTCGTCAGCAATCTGTGTCCCCTTGTTTCCGCAGCAACAGCATGGTCCCGCGGGCTCCGCTGCAAATGTTCCCTCCGAAATTCCTAAATAGTCCATTGACAACTTAAAAGAATCCAGATACCCACCACGTTTCATTTCCTTAGTGAGTAATTATAATATTTCTCTGGCTATTTAAATGCATTCTCTGAGTCAGGTAAAGGACATCGTAGTAGTTAATCAACGACAAGTAATTCTTGGGTACTTAACAATATTCTAAGTACTTAATCATGCTTAAAACTGACTATTAATGAAGCTTATAAACCATTTTGCAACTCTGAAAGAGAATTTCTCTGCAGGCTTAGAGAGTATTAAGCTATTTAAATTTTACCAAACAAATATTATTCATGCTTTAAGTCATGGGAAAAGAGATTCAGAAAATGAGGTTAATGCTCTGTTGTTCTTCCCTGAGTTTAACACTTCTGCATTCCATCTGGGATGCTCCCAACGGAGTAGGCTAAGCATTCTCCAGGTTATTCCCAACTTAGCCAACATTAGTGACCTACTTCACTATTATTATCATTGCTGAAGAAACGAATGAGAACGGAAATCGAGAGTATGGGAGAGCTTTGCTTTAATATAGTCATTCAAGGTAAAGAAGTGATCACATTTTCTTTCTTTTCTTTTCTTTTTTTATGAATTACTGACCCACAGGAAAATGAATAAAGAATCAGTATTTCATTTGACTGCCTTTTAAAAACAATAAGAGGATTAGTATAAATCACCTTCTCACCTGTTTTTAAAGCAAAGACTGAATGCTAGAACTTATTTAACAATACAGCAATATAATTAAAGCCTTTAACTTAATCACTAGAAAAGGTAAACAAAGAATAAAAGATGGTGAAGGAAAAATTAGGACAGATAAAATATATTACCTGTCCACCTGTGCCCCAAGATAAGACTCATAAGCCCTTTTTAAAAAGGAGTAATTCTAAGGGTAGGAAATGGGATTTTTTTTTTCTGTAAGACTAGATTGTAACTATTTTATAATTTGTAAATAACCTACATTCTGTTTCATATTTCTTTTGTTTAATTTTTCTTTTTTAATAACTCATTGAAAATATGTTAACTCATACCTGAACAAAATCAGGCAATGGACCATTGGACTCACAGGTGGTATCCTTAGCTGACTGCTGTGCTAAATTTTTGAATAAAGCAGCTGGGCATGATGGTGCATACCTGTAATCCCAGTACTTGGGAGGCTGAGACACAAGGATTGTAGGTTCGAGGCCAACCTCAGCAATTCAGTGAGACTGCTCAGTAACTTAACAAGACCACTTCAAAATAAAAAATAAAATGGGTCTCGGGGCATAGCTTGAAGGTAGAATTCCCCTGGGTTCAATCCTCCATACCAAAAAAAAAAAAAAAAAAACTGAATAAGGCAGATGCTGCCAGAAATTTTTCACCAGTAATTTTATATAAAGTTTGCAAGTAAGAGTGTTCTTGACATAGACACTTGCTACTTTTAATAGAGAAATGTAATTTTTCTTCTCTGAAAGCAGAAATTAATGTGTCCAATTTCACTTTCCGAAGATAAAGGGCCTTCTTTGAAGGAGGGTTTTCTGCATCTCATGACATTTTAATTAGGGTGGCTCTGAATGCTTTGAAAAGCTTCACATTTTCAACATCCAGAATAAAATCACCTGAGACCCTCACCTGCGGGCAGGTTGTTCTCTGTAGCTCTAGGACGGCTTCCTCTGAAGCATTGTTTTTTAAAACTGGACTTTGAAGGTACACTCTTGAAGTCACTCAGGTTCTATACAAAGTTTTTAAGTTTTGTATCTTCATTACTAAAAATAAAAAAAAATAATTAATATGAGATGGGTGCAGTGGTGCATGCCTGTCCTGTAATCCCAGGATTTGGGAGGCTGAGGTAAGAGGATGGCAGGTTCGAGGACAGCCTCAGCAACTTAGCAAGGCCTTGTTTCAAAATAAAAAATGGAAATGGCCCCTGAGTTCAATCCTCAGTACCAAAAAAAAAAAAAAAAAAAAAGAGAGAGAGAGAGAGAAGAAAGAAGGAAGGAAGAAGAAAAGAATTGAGATGATCAAAGTCAGGATCATCATCCAGGCGATCCCTGTCAAAATGGATCTGGTCACAAGAACTCAGTGTTCTCTCAATTCAAGAGCCCTGTCTATTCAGTCTGATTAGGCTGCTATCACAAAATGCCACAAATCAGGTGGCTATATAAAAATAGAAATTTATTTTTCATAGTTTTAGAGGCTGGGAAGTCCAAGATCAAGGAAGATTTTGTGTCTGGTTAAGACCCCCTTTCTAGCTCATTAGACAATGTGGCTTCTTGCCATTTTGTCACATGCTAGTGTCACGGGGTGTCTCTTAGGCCTCTTTTATAAGGGCCCTGATCCTATTCATCTGGGCAGAATTTGATTACCTCCCTATAGCCCCACCCTCTAATACCATTAACTTGGGGGTGAAGATTTCAACATATGAATTTGAGGGGGGGTAAATAAACATTTGGAGCATAGTGTGATTCATGGTTCATCGGTGAAGAACAATGATATCGCAGTATCCTGTAGATAAGAAAGTTTGGCTGCAAAACAAAAATCATGGGTGAATATGATCATTAGATAGTTCAGTGGCAATTTCCTTCAGCTAACCCTAAGTAGCTCTGTGGTAGTAGAGGGGACCACATGCTGGTTACTAACGGTGGTGGAACTTCTGCAAAGCCTCATCGTTGATCACACTTGACCATCCTAGTTGACTTGAGTTTTATTGGATTTGGTTTAGGTAGTTAGTTTGCAATTTTATTTTATGTTTTTACTTGTATAATTATAATAAAATCATTGCAGGTCTGTGAGAGTATGTGTTCTTTAAAAGATCCCTAATTGTAACTTGGTGAAAAACATTCATCAATATTGCACCAAAAAAGCTAAAAGCTACAGGTCAGATATTGAACAGAATTTTTATTATTATTTTATTATTAAGATTTTTGCATGCATATATATACATGTAAAAATCTTAATAATGAAGATATTTTAAGTCAGAGATAAAAGCTTATTTCAAGTATTATTTCACAGAACAAATTTTAGAAATGCAAACAATAATTGAGATGATCACGTGGAAACTGATTATGATTAACAGAATTTGACTGAAATTTAAGCTGCCACCTTCATCAAAATAAACTCTTCCTTATACTGTTGTATATTTTGGAGAAATGGTGAGCACTTGCTTATTGCATAACTTAAAAAATTTAGCTCTACTATTGTTATCTGAATATTGTATATGAATATGAGAATGCAAATAAGATCTTGGTTTAGTTCTCAGTCCTTTTATAACTAAATCTGGTGGCATTAAAGAATAAATATAGTTTCAAAATATGAATTGTCTCTCACTTGATTCAAATTAGATGACTTATTTTTGCACATTTAATGATTAAGTCTGCTTATGCAATTTTTGTCTTAGTTTAAATATAACCTATTAGCTGACTCTGCATTCATATGCTATGCTGGACTCCTAGCTAAAATGAGATGAGTATGCCGGAATGTATTTGGATATGGTCTATTTTACTTTTCATATGTGCAACTTGGAACCTTGGGCTGAACTCTAAAACAGAACTTCCCTTTGGATATTTCTGCATTTTTTGAATCTGTTTTTTATTTTTTTCCTTTTGCAATGTTAGTATAAGTGAGGTCCCTCCTTAAAGTTCTCTACTTTTTTTTTTTTTGCGGTACTGGGGATTGAACCCAGGGGCATTTCACCTCCTAGCTACACCCCCAGCCCTATTTTTTATTCTTTATTTTGAAACAGGGTCACACTAAGTTGCAGAGGGCCTCACTGAGTAGCTGAGGCTGACCACGAACCCAGATCCTCCGGTTTCAGCCTCCCAAGTACTGGGATTACAAGCGTGCGCCACCAGGCCCGGCTATCTCTACCTTTTTTAAGAAGAAAGAAGATAAAAGCAGTAACTCATAGTTTTGAGTCTTAAGTTGCCTTTACACTTTTAAGATTTGTTGAGAAATCCAAATAGCTTCTGTTTATGTGGATGATGTCTATTGCTATATTTATCATATGAGAAATTAAAACCAAAAAATTAAAAATACTTATAAATGCATTTAAAATAATAAGCTCATCATTAATATTTTCCACAAAAGAATGATATTTTAGAAAAACAAAAGAATTATAGAGAAGTGTGGTTTATTTTACATTTGCAGATCTTTTTAATGGCTGGCTTATAAGAAAAGCTGGATTTCTTATCTAGCTCTCCATTCAGTTTGTTAGAGTATATTGTTTTGATTGAAGTATAGTTGTACATTCTTAATGACAGGGACATGTTTTGAGAAATGTGTCACTAAGTGATTTTTTAAACAATTTTTGTGGTACTGGGGATTGAACCCAGGAGCATTTTACCTCTGAGCTACACTCTCTCCCCTATTTTATTTTTTGTTTTGAAACAGGGTCTTGCTAAGTTGCTGAGGCTGGCCTGGAACCTGCAAACCTCCTATCTCAGCCTCCCAAGTACTGGGATCATAGGCGTGGGCCACCATGCCCAGATGTCATTAAGTGATTTTGTCATGTGAACATCTTAGAGTATATTTACATACTGAGATGACATATGATGATATAATCTTATGGGATCACCCTCATGTATGTAGCCCTTCATTGACTGAAACTTCATTATGTGGTACCTGACTATACAAGAAGACAATCTGACTTCACGCAGATACACAGTTGCAAAAGGGAGGAGGACTCTTTTAACAGCCTTTCAGATAATGATAGGTATTCTTCTTTGATACTATACCAAATATAGTGATCATCTCTTAAGGGTTAGTTGCAACACGAAATCTGAGACTTTATTGATGAAATGTTCATACTCTGTTACATTTAAGTTCACTGGTCTAAAAAAAGTTCATTGACCTATGTAGCACTTGTAGCAAATATTTAACTCATGGCTTTTGTACTATTAAATATTGATCACCTGGAAAATTTGGCTCAATGAGATATGTAGATCTTGTAACTGTTGGCCTGTGTCATTATGCAGTATGAAAAAAAATCACATCTGTTCCCAGCATCACCAATCTCATCAGTACAAAAACAACAACAAAAAGTGTTCAAGTTGTGGAAGCTGTCAAGCTCACAATGGCAGCTACAAGTTTTCCAAAATTCTAATTTTTACTTGAAAGCTAAGATCTTATCACTCAAAACAGATACTGCCAACTCATTTTTTTAAAATGACAGATCCATTTTGTTCATTTTCAAGAACATGTCTGCCAGATATCAAAGTCTGAAGACCCATAGTTTGTCAATTCTTTCTAATAAAAATAGTGTTCCATGACAAATAGTTGCTAGTTCAGCCTGCAACTTAACAGCATAAATATTTTTCTTAGGGGCAACCCGGTTGCCACCTACTTCATTAGGCAGCAGGGGTGCTTTCTGTAAATCCCGGTGGGCCACAAGGCACATTGTTCTCAAGGGTGGAGATTTAATAAGATTAATATTTATTGCTTCATTCAGGACATTCTTCAGTGAAACTGGCTTTTAAATCTTTATTCATTTATTTTAGATATGAGTGGATGGTGGGCAGTGGGCCATACAGCTAACAAGTACAGTCGGTATCACTGGTTCGAGCCAGGCCAAGGTCCTCACCGCCACCTTCCCACCGGCATCAGTGCAAATGTCAATAGTGAAATATTGCGGTAACTCCGCGGTAGCTCCGGCGGATGATCTACTCCGTGGTTCCTGCCACGGAAGGTCACTGCACCAAGCAGCTTCCTGACAAAACTGTCTATGGTCACCAGCCACAGACGGTCGCTGCGTCAAGCAGCTTCCTGACGAAACTGTCTATGGTCACCAGCCACAGACGGTCGCTGCACCAGGCAGCTTCCTAACAATTGTCTTCTCGCACGAAACAACACGAAGTCTGATATAGTAATTTGCAAAAATAGTTACATTTAATAATCGGGGGGTCGGGGAGGAGATAGAGATGGCAAGTTCTCCCGGCGCTCTATAGCCAGGGCCTTATTTTTATAGGAACTTTAAAAGTTAAACAAACACAGAAATGAGGAATTATCTCAGGTTACAGTAAAGAAGGTCAGCGAGGCAAACATATGATAAACTTAGGGGAAGGAGGGATTAACCATTACTGGGTGGAGACGCCATCAAAGACTGCACCTTGAAGATTATACCAGGTCCCTTGGAATGTGTACGTTTGCGGACAGATCCCACCCAGCCAGATACCATGTATTCAAACTGGGCTGGTCCAAGATGATAATCTCAGTATGCTTCTAAGATGGGTCTCAGCCCTCAACAGTGAAAGAAGATCATCGTGTAGGAAAATACTCTTGACCTCACAAACCTTTTGAAAGAACCTCACGGATTCCCAGGAGTCTACAGACCACACTTTGAGAACCACTGCTTTTTACTACAGGGAAATGAACCTTAAAAACAGGAAAGAGAAGAAATAAAGAGTGAAAAACATCAAGATGTTACAAACTCTTGAAATTGCTTTCTTCCTAGCTATTTCTGCAAACAGTTCAAATTTCTTTCTTTTCAAGGACTTCATTAATTCATCTGTGCGACAGACGTTAATCGAGCTCTTGCCGTGTTCCTGGCACTGAGCTGTGTTGGGGACACATAGATAAGACAGAGAACTTGAGTAACTTTCCATCTAGAAGGGAAAGGCTGATGAGTAAATGAATTTACACAAAGCAGTATTGTTAGTTCTTTTTTTTTTTTTTTTTGCCATACCGGGGATTGAATGCAGGGGCGTTCTACCTCTGCGCTACACCCCCGGCCCTAGTTTTTATACTTTATTTTGAAACCGGGTCTCACGAAGTTGCAGAGGGCCTCACTAGGTAGAGAGAGAGACAGGGAGAGAGAGAGAGAGAGAGAGAGAGAGCTGAGGCTGGCCGCGAACCCAGATCCTCCGGTCTCCGCCTCCCAAAGTACTGGGATTACAAGCTTGCCCTACCACGCCCGGCCCCAGTATTATTAGTTCTATAGTCAAAGTACAACATAAGGAAAAGAATGGACGACTCAACCTGAGGGTGAGGAGTAAGGGTTCTGTGGCAGTGACATAGTTGATTCCTGATATTGGCGTGGCATTCCCTGGACAGATGGGGAAACACTGCAGGCCTGGCAAGCAGGGACACGTGAGCTAAGGAGAAAGTGAGGTGAGACTGTCTTGGTGGGAAGCACAGACCTGGGGGCTCGTGTACTATTCTGTGGTCAGAATCCACATCCAGCAGCCACAGACTTGGAGTAACAGGATGACGTTTGCAGCTTAGAAATGTTACCTGAAGTCAGAAGGATGACCAAATGAAGGCAATGGAAGCCTCTTGGAGGAGCACTGCTGCCCCAGTGCAGGCTGCCCCCCCTGTCGACCGTCCTTCCCAATCCTTCAGGAAGAAGTAGCACTGGTCTCTGTGCTTGCAGTGACCTCAAACCCAGGAGAGCTATGTCAGGCTCTCCAAAAAATTCTCTCTCCTCTCTCTTCCACAGTGATGGGAGCTTTTGCAGCTCAACGCACACTAACTAGATATGGTGAGCTGCTTCCCTCAAATCTTTTTAGGATATTGCGGTGGTTAATTTCATGTGTCTATTTGGAGGGTGTTTTGAGATTTGATTGACATTTAAATCAAGGAACTTTGAGTAAGCAGATTTCTATTGATGATATGGGTGCACCTCATCTAATCAGGTCTGAATAGAACAAAATCCTCCGAAAGGAAGTGTACAGCAAATATCCTTTAGATTTTATTGGCAACATTGGCTTTCCTAGGTTTTCATCCTCTGAGCCTACACTACAGGTTTGGATTTGCCAGCTTCCATAATTGTGTGATCCAAATCCTTTGAATAAATAAGTAACAAGCAAGCAAATATCCTACTGGACCTGTTTCTCAAAAGAATACTGACTAATACAGCTATTATCTCCATGGTCCCTATACTTGGCTTAAAGTTTCTTGGTGAGGACACAGTACCTCCTACTAGTACAACTTTAGTGTTTTAATACAAATCTGGCTGTTAGTTTAGTTCAGCTCTCTTTTAGAATTTCTAACATAAAGTTTTCCAGCGTATCTCCTTAGAGTGCGGTGGTTCTCTTTCCCATTTCTCTCATCATTAAAACTTAAGCTGAAATTCCAAGACAACTGAAAAAGTCTCATTTAAAAATATTTTATATAACCTAATATTTTATGCAGAAGAAAACAGGTGAGACATTTTAGATAATGGTTTATGTGACTTTTTGGTTTCAAGAGAAAGATTTACTTATGTTACCACAAGAGATGGGGCCAGAGGATCATGCATCATGGAACAAAACCTGTAGAAGTAATCGAAACAGGAATCTTGACAGGATTTCTTTTTCTAAAGGTTAGAATATAAACCAAAGCCTAGAAAAAGCCTTGCCACCAGAAATCCAAGACTATAGCTTCCCAGGAGACTAGAACACAGTTTATGTTTGGGAAAGTGGTGCAGGAATCCACATACTAATAACTGGTCAGGTGATTCCCCTGCTGAACTCTTTCATATTCTCTCTGTCTCTGAATTTCTCTGTGTATCTATATTATTTGGCACCATCTAGCTGATTTTCACTAGGTCACTTTAGTTCAGAGTCTGAAAAGAGAAGATTGGGTTGGTCTAATTAGTCACCATCGTTCCTAAGGTCAGAGCTTGTGGTGCCAGACCAGCTCAGCTCCTGATAAGGCCAGCAGTCACCAGGTTAAGTAGGTACCCTGGTTCAGTTTTCTGTGGGTAGCAGACTGATGAGGAACAAAGCCTGGTGTCCAACTCCTAAGGAACTTCTAGAGTAACTTCCTCAGCAGGTGCTATGGATATGGTGTTTCTCTCTGAAAAGGACTGTGGGCATGACTGCCAACTTAGTTCTGGTGCATCCTGTAGATTCATCATTTTAACATAATGTAGACTTCAGGGTCCTTAGGCAAAAGGACGAAGAAATCCTTGACCTCCTCTTGGAGAACCATTTATCTTTTAATGCTTTCTTTCTTATCATCTGCATTTGTCGGCTTAGGCTGCCATAACAAAATACCATACAGCGTGAGACTTAAACAGCAGGAATTGGCTTCTCTCAGTTACGGAGGCCAGGAATTCCAAGATCAGAGTGCATATGATTTGACTCAGTTCCCCAGTGCGGGCTCTCTTCTTGCCAACGGGCACCTACTCTCTGTTAGCCTCACATGGCAGATAGAGATAGCAAGCTTTCTAGGGTCTTTTCTTAGAAGCACTAAGAAAAGACTCTGAGGGACCCACCCTCAAGATCTTATCTAAACCTAATGACTTCTCCAAAGGTCCCATCTTCAAATACAATCAACATTGGGAATTAGGGCTGCCACATAGGAATTGGGGGTGTGTGTGATTTACTCTGTAACATTCTTTTCTAATTCGAATTCATTCTCCTCCTCATGTTTGTGGCTTCGATAAAAATTCCAGACAACAGTTACCCCATTCTTACCATCCTAACTTCATGGCATACCTGTCTTCTGTCTGACTTGTATACCCAGAATTCTGAGTTCTGTGATGGTATCTACAGAATTGTTAAGAGTGATATCAACAAAGGCTGGTGGTAGCATGAGGTTCTCTGTTCCTCTTCCTGGTGGATATTCTGTAGCTGGTGGCAGGTCAGGACTTGAGAGTAAGGCAATATTGAATGGGCTCAGAGTGCTGGGCAGTGAGACAGATAGCTTCAAATAATTTCATGCAAAACATCTCCCTAGTCCACCTAAGTGTAGAGTGTGCTAAGGTTGGGCTCCTGAGAACCTAAGACAAAGTTAGCAAAAAACTAAAAAATCTCTTGTGTTATTATATCTGGAAACAACTAGAAAACTAGTAACTTCTCATGGTTCATTATAGGGCAAGTCAATCATTACTGACTTGTTACCATATATTATGACATCCCACAAACAATCCAATGGATGTCTCACTTTTAGGTTCATTATTTTCTTGTCTCACCTGTTTTTATTAGTGCATATTAATTATACAGAATTAGGAGTTTCCTTGTGTCATACTGTATATGCATATAACACATTTAAATCTTTTTCTTCTCCTATTACTCCCTCTTACTTCCCCTCCTCTCCTCTTGACCCCCTTCCTCTTCACTAATGGTCTCCCTTCTGCATTCATGTCGTCTTTTTCTTTGCTGGATTCCACATATGAGAGAAAACATTCAATACTTGTCTTTCTGAGGCCTCACCTATTTTTAAGGTAGAGAATTACTTCATTGACTTAACATTTAATACAAACATTCAACAAAATGTGAAAACTCTAGTGGAAAGAAGACCAAATGTTTGTGAACATGTATTAATTTTTTAGATGCATAAATCACACTTGTATAGTGAATAACCCAAGTTCTCTGGAAACTTAGTATTTTGGCTATTGGTAATTGGATTTTTCATCAATACACTTATCCGAGGTTCAAAGTTTCTGTAAGCAGAATAGGAGTTTGTCCTATGCATCATTTGCGGAGTTTGAAAAAGACCCAGGGGAATCTGTTATCAAGTGACAAGGGAGGCTGTTGCACTGTGACATTTAGCAAGTCCTTTCCAGGTTCCCATGGCCTGTGCAATATTCAGGGGAACTTAAAAGAAAAAGTACGCATTTCAAACTGTTAATGGCACTCTCATCACTGCCTTGTGCTTTTTGTAGCAAGATTATAGATTCATTCCAGACAAACTGTAAACATTTCATCTATTTTTAATTTTTAAAAGTGATAACCGAGAGCCAGGGATGTATGCTGTGCAAGTTTGGGCTTGAAGGTCACATTCAGCAGCCACAGGGACTCATGTAGGTTATTCCAATCTCTCTGGGCCTTGGTTTGTTCAGCTGTCAGCTTGGGATAATACTTGTGTGGTAAAGTTGTTATAGGATTAGAGATAATAGAGCATGTCAAGAGGCCGGCACATGGCCTGAGCGCTCCTTACATTGTTATTTGGAAAAGAGCTGTGGCCTGCTGTTTACATTTAAAGAACATTCACATTCTCTGAGTTTGATGTTGCTTAAAAGCCTTCTTTCCTGCCTGGTGGCCGACTTTCCCTTTTCTTATTGTTCTAAGAATACTTCTCCTTTTGGACCATTGTAAATAGTAACAATTGTTTGGTTGTTCCATCAGATGGGAGAAGCCTTCCTGGAGCCTGGCTCACAGAGCTCCCTGTCTGATCTGTCTAGCAGCTTGGGAGCTGGAGACAAGGCCCAGCGCTCTCACTTCCTCCTCTAGGAAAAGAACAGTGTCCCCAACCAAAATAGAGCCTCACCGTCTCCCAAACACCGCCCAGAATAAACACAAAGGAAATGAGGGTAAAAACCCTCTGTGGGGGTTAGTAAGGCAGAATTCTTCCGAGAATATAAAGATTTTTTTAAAAGTTTGTAGGAGGCAGTGATGGATATTACAGTGCTTGAATCATTAATATGCCAGTTCCCCTTATAAACTGAATAATATGCAGAGCAGTTCTACTTTGATTAATTGAACATAGATATTTTTCTCTACATAATATGTCTATGTGGCTACATTTACAAACAAGAATGACTTAGTCAAAAGGCATAAAAACCTAATGGTTCATGGGGTGTAGTGGAAAATTAGCTAATAATATCTTGGCATTAAACAAATATTAAAGTTAGGCTTCTTCATATGTATAATGAAGCTTAGGATAAAAACCATGTGAGGATTATAACTTTTTACAATTAAATCTGGGTGCTTATTAGTAATAAAAGTTTGGGAGAGGCAACAAAGACGAACTGTATAAGAATAGCAGCTACTTGAGCAATAATGTCTTGACTTTGCAATTAATTTATTAATTTTAATTGTTTCTATTCAAATAAGTTAATGCTTTTTATCAATCATAAAATTTGTCGTTTTTCCTCTTAATTAGCTAATTTTCCTATTGTCAAAAGTTGAAGAAAATGCAAATTCTAATCCAAATTCAGGGTCAACTCATTAATAACATTATTTGAGAAAATTTAGAGGATGTCAGCTTGTGTAAATTTTTAGACATTAAAAGCCTAATTTGCATAAACAAGTTGCAATCCTTCATTCAGGAGAAAACCAACATATAAGTAGGCTGCATCCTGGCTTGCTGGAAAACTATTAAATATCTGGAGAAGAAAGGTACCTAATGAATTTTATAGTCAGCCTCAGAAATGGGGAAGAGAGGTTCTTCACTTAATGGATGTTAAAATTTATTATAAAGGTACTGTAATGAAAGCAGAATGGTACTTATATAGAAACAGATCAATGGAAAAGCACAGGTCCCAGAAATAGAGCCAAGTATATATGAGAGTAGAAATCAACGGGAAAGGATGTGTAATGTTCATTACATGTATATAATACAAGAATACATACACTATTGGGGTTGGGATAATTGACTATGAGTATGCAAGAAAATGACATTCAACTCTTCCAGAAATATTAAGGAACTCACTATAAAGATATTGGAAGAAAATTTAGGAAAACATTTGTATAGCTATGCAATGAGGAAAGTTTTCTTTAGCAACAAGATAAGGAACTTGGGGTAAATAATTGAATATATATATATATGTATATGTATATGTATATGTATATGTATATGTATATATGTATGTATTTAGTGTGTGTGTATGTGTGTGTAGTACTGGAGATTGGACCAAGAGAGGTATTCTACCTTTGAGCCATACCCGCAGCCCCTTCATTCCTTCCTTCTTTTTTTTTCTTTCTTTCTTCTTTCTGTTTGTTTGTCTTGCTAGGGTCTTGCTAGGTTGCTGAGAGTCTTACTAAGTTGCTGAGGCTGGTCTTGAACCTGCAATCCTCCTGTTTCAGCCTCACAAGTACTGGGATTTTAGGTGTGCACCACCACACCCAGCTTAATAATTGGATATATTTTAAAGAAATTTATTCATACTCTTGAGTACTATGTATAAATGGAAAGATGGAAAAGGTGTTTAAATAAAAATGTACAACTTATGTATAATATAAAGCAGAGAACAAGTGATCATCTAAAGGAAAGTATTTACAACACATATAGGACAATGGCTTGATATCTCTCATACACACAGAGCTCTTACAAATTATTAGAAAACGACAAATGCGAACAAGTAACTTATAGCAGAGGAAATGCAAAGGCCAAAAAATATAGGAGAAATTTCACATCAATATTAGTAATCAGAGAAGTAAAACCAGGATGACATTTGTGGTAGGAGAGACAGTGTTTCTACCAGAATAATGTAATGAGTTCTAGCATTCAATGTTGATGAAACTTTCTGATAATAGTTACCTTCAAACAGGAGAAATGGTTCTATAAATTGCTTTAAGCCAAAAGTAATCTGCTAGCATTTGTTAAAATATAAAAATATACACATACTTTACCTATCATCTCAGTTTTGGATAGTTATATGGCAGAAATAAATAATACAAGTACATAAAACATATATACAAGGATGCTTATTAAAGTATAGGGAAAGAAGTAATTGTTGGAAATAGGTGTGGGAGAAAGGGGACCTGTCCCTAAAAGTTACTGAAGAGCTTGGGGAAATAGAATACTCCACCCAGGCTGGTGGGACCTCAAATCAGAGGAAAGCCTTGAATTCTGAGTGGAGATCAGGGCAGCTGGAAAGGGCCCACAGAGAAAGGGGCCATAGTGAGCTGGGTCAGGCATGGCCTCAGGCAGCGTGATAGACATTGCCATGGGCTAAGGATGGCACAGAAGCCATTAGGCCCTGTCCACCAGGGGCTGACACAGGTCCCCGGAGGACAGGATCCACCACAGACACCAGGGCATAAAGGACCAGTGGCCAAGGTCTAGATAGGATGAAAGATGTCATGACATCACTATGGTTACCAAGGACTAGATGCCTCTTCCCGCCACCCCCACTCCCACTCAATTTCTTGGCACCACATAAGCCTCTGAAATTTAGGCACAACTTTAGGGAAAGGAAAGATATTCCAAATTAACTGAGACTGAGTCTTCACTGAACTGATGAAATGGAGCTTCAAACTAGAAATTAATTTGAGTCAAAGAAAAAGTAAGTTATATTTCTACCTCATCAAAGTTGCAGACTCATACAAGCCACATGCAGCTTTGTGTATATATATACACAGATGACTAAAACACAAATTGTTAAGAGCAGTTGCCTCTTCCTGGGAGGGAAACAGCTGGAAGGGGAGAGACTATTGGTTTTACTACAGTCATTTCTGTAATGTTTAAATAGTTAAAATGAATAATTATTACTCATACATGCTAATTGACTAAATAGTATAAATTGCAATGACATAAAAGGCAGGTTCAAATCATTTTGTAGTACATGATAGAAGTCAGGACTCAAAATGCCTGTTTTGGGCAGATTATTAGTATCTCTAAGGCTCAATGGAGGGGATTGGGCTAAGCAATTGCTATAATCCCTTCCTTCTCTAAAATTCTCTTAAGACAGTGAATTTCCCGCTCATAAAATGTACAACCAGACATAGTAGAAAAGTTCCTTTTTTGTAAGGGACCTTGAATAAGTAAAGACCCTTCTAACTTAATGTCCTAAAGATAATGAATACAGGAACTATAGTGGAAAAATAGAATTGTTCCAAGAAATGGGCTTGGTTATCAATCTCAGGTCTGCCAATTTTTTTCTGCATGACCTTGGGTAAGACAATTTAAACACTTTGGGTTAGATTACATCTCTAAAGCAGAAGCTTCCAAATCCAGCTGTACATGAGAATTGGTTGGAGATTTAAAGAAATACACATTCCACACACCCATAAAAAAATCTCACCAAAAGACATACACAAGAAGGCACACAGCAATACTATTCGTAATAACTCAAAACTAGAAACAGTCCAAATGTCCATCAGGAATAGAATGTATGAAGAGATGTTGGTGCGTTCATATGATTGGATACTGTTGAGCAGGGGTCAGCAGGCTTTTTTGGTTTTTTTCTTTGAAGGGTTAGGACTTTGCCAGCCATGTGATTGATCTCTGCTGCTCCAAACTCTGCCATTGTAGTGTGAAAGCAGTTGAAGAAAGTACTAAAACAAATAGCCTGACGAAGTTGTAATAAAACTCTATTTACAAAACAGGAGCTTGACCCCTTACTACCTAGCAATGAAAATAAACTCTAACTTCATGCAATAACAAGGTTGAATTTCACAAACATACTGTAGAGCGGCAGAAGCAAGACACAAAAGAACACATGCTGTGATCCATTTACATACTTTTCAGAACAAGGCAAATTAAGTTATGATGTTAAAAGGCAGAAGCCAGGTGTGATGACACACACCTGTAATCCCAGTACTTGGGAGGTCATACAGGAGGATCACAGGTTCAAGGCCAGCCTTAGCAACTTAGCAAGGCCCTCAGCAACTTAGCGAGACCCTGTCTCAAAATTTAAAAAGAAAAAAGAAAAATTAGAAAAGAGCTGGTTTTGTAGCTCAAAGGCAAAGCCCCTGAATTCAATCCCCAATACCCTACCCCCCCCCAAAATTCAGAATATAGTGGTTCTTTGGGAGAATGGTGCTAGTAGGAGACCCAACAGGGTGTCTTTGGGGAGGGGGATTGGATCACTATATTAGTTATTTTGAGACTGTAAAGATTAATTTGTATACTTTGTAAAGTTTAATTTATACACTTACAGGATTTATACATTTTTCTGATGTAAGGTTATCTCAAATAACTGTATTAGTTATTTTGAGACTGTAAAGATTAATTTGTATACTTTGTAAAAAATTAATTTGTGCACTTAACAGGATTTATACATTTTTTTTCTGATGTAAGGTTATCTCAATGAAAAACTCACCATAAACGAATAGATTTTAGGGTCTCATTGTGTAGAATCTGAGTTTGTGGGTCAGGGGTGTGCCTTTAGGACCTGCCTTCACCCAGCCTTAGAGAGGTAAGTGATCTGCCGAGGAGGGTTGCATAGTTAAGAGAGTGTTCTCCTCCGCTTTGGGCCTGGGGTGAGCGAGTGCTGCAGAACGCGGGGACACAGCACCGGTCCTGGAGAACTGACTGAGATTAACCTAAGGAAGCCAAGGTCGCATTCTGGACTTCAGCCTAGAGTGGTATTTGCATGATCACCTGAATGTCCTCATTGACTTCTGCCAGCCCGGGGCACCCAGCTTAGAGGTTGCCAGATTGCTGGAAGAACTGGGAAGCTGCCAAGGGTCCTCCAGAACTCAACAAGGGCGCAGAGGCCAGCTCCCAGAGCGGATGGGCTCAGCAGCCTCCCAGCTCCTTTTCTTATAAGAAGGCTTTGTATAACAACGAATCCTGCTATTATGTGTAATCATAATGCATCAATCAATACATAAGAAGGCACTGTGGTTTAGCAGACACAACCTGAACTTCAGGTTCAAACCGATACAACTTTACATTTTGGTTTTGCATCCTGTTGGCAAATTACTGAATTTTTATTCCACTCCAGTTTTTCTCATCTGTAAAATAGGCATAAAATCTACGCCTACTGCATCCTCCCCACCACTCATATACAAAGGGTCCCCCCTTTTTTTATTTCCAATCTTCATTGAGCCAATATTTATATGCCAAGCACCGGTAAGTCTTTTGCAAGGATTATCTCATTTAATCCTTGTCAGTGAGGAAGGTTCATTTATGACCCTCATTTTATAATGAAGAAACTAGGACTCGGAGAATTTAAAGTGACTCATCCAAGGTCAACGTGTAGTTAAGAGGTAAAACCAATTTCCACTGAGGAAGTGTGGGGGCCTGAGCTCTTCACCACTGCTTGTGACAAGGACAATGCCTGGCAACAGTCATTGTTTCTGTATCTCAGGAATATTTCTGCACTTCCTTTCTTCAAGGAGTTACGAATTGGAGCTAAGACCTGACAGTCAAAAATCTAAATTCTGGGTTTGTGGTACAGCTCAGTGGGAGAGTGGTTGCCCAGCATGCCTGAGGTCCTGGGTTCAATCCCCTGTACTGCAAAAACAAAACAACAGAAGAAAACCCACCTGGATTCTAAGGGCCTGGCGACTCACCTGCACTTCCTCACCAGGATAACTAAGGCACACTAAGTAACTCTTCTTAAGCCTTTCTCCTAGGCTGCATGAATTTGTACTCTGTGTGTCTGAATGTTTTCTCCAGGTATAAAATAACTTTAAGATATTTTTGTCCTAAAATTTTAGGAAAAGTTGCAGTGGTTTCCATAATATGAGTTTTTAAAATTACATTTAAAACATAGATCTTCAATTATTTACAAGCTAAACGTCTCTCTCCACACACACGCATCTACACCCCCTTTATCCCATCCTACAGTTACTGTTGGCACCTTTTACTCTGGGCACACTTAACTCATGGCTGCGTATTTCCAAGGACACCCTGGAAGGACTACTCTCAACTTGGAAAAGCAGAGGTTTTAGTTGAATTCTCCCAGTCTCTGAATCAGTGCAATTCTATTCCTCTCTTGGTCTACTTGATATGGAAACTTATGACACAGAAGTTGTCCCCTGACCTGGCATGGATCCCCAAAATTTATCCAGGATGGAATTAGCTATTCCCATTATAATAATCCATACACTTTTGACATCCTGCCAACTTGGAAGGATAATGCTGGATTTTCTACAAATTGAAAAGTGGTGATGGTGATGTGGGTGTTGCTGATAAGATATAACCCCTTTTTTATGTAAGATGCTTTCCTATAAAGGCAAATGAAAGTTACATATCAGATTTGGAAGCCATTTGACCATGTATGTTTGGAGGACAAGAAAGACAAAGTCACAGGATAAACTAACAATTGCTTTTATATTACTTATTTCCCTCCCAGTTTCTCATGTCTAAACTCAACATTTAAGAGAGTGAGTTTTGTTCAAGCCACTTAAAGAAGTGAAAAAAGGTTAATTTTAATGAGCCAATATTTTTCTCTTGATGCAAAAATTAGCAGAATCTGGATATAACATTTAAAATCAGTTATTATAATATATGGGATATAGTTTGGAAGCATTACAGTTTTAAAAACAAGCCATAGAAAATACTGTTAATTTTGGAAGACACATTATCCAGTTGGTTTGAAAGATTTAGTGTTCCAGTAATAGGAGTTTGGAATTCCAAAACACAGAGAAATTGTCATTTTTATTGTCTTGCTTAGTTTGGATTTATTCCAGGAAGTTAGGAGACACTGGGCCAGACAGCATAGATGACAAGCCGTGATGCGAAGGCTTCCTATCTATGAGACAGGAAATGCTCTCGGCCCCTGCATAGGACTGCCTGTAAAGCTTACTCTTTGTTTTTGGTACATCTATTTGCTTCTTTGTGCTTAATTCTGTGTATTATGTACAGATGAGACAGAGGGAAAACTACAATTATAGGACAATATGCCTGCTAAAAAAATTGCTCTAATGTTACCAAAGAACAACTGAAGATGCTTACCACTGATTTATAAGGAGACATTTAGTATAAACTGAAGGTCTTACCATAGTAGCCTCCAAAGGGCCTCATCATAATAATTTGTCAGGTCACTCGTGCACATACCCACACATACCTATACACATTTAGATGATCTTCATGTGATTTTAGATTTTTAAAAAAGTAATCACTAAAAATCAATTATAACAACAAATACATTTTGAATTTGTATTTTCTGAGATCTTACCATTTTGGTCATGCAGACTTTGGGAATTAAGAACCCAGAATGTTTTCCTTTATTATTTTGATACTTGATTCATCCTGTTTTTGAATCTGCCCACCTGGAAGTTTCATGTAAATTTCTCCTGAAAGACAGGAGTTGGTTTAACTTCAATTATCACATTCCCTACAGTGCCTCAAAAGTATGCTCTCATGGCTGCAAAAAAGAGGGTAGATATATATGATGCATTTTTTAATTATTGAAGCTGAAACTTGGAAATATACAGTAAAAATGAGCACAAAATTATGGTGAAAATCTTCCTCCAACAAGTATTTTTGTTGAAATTATTAGCAATATTATTTCAAGCCAAAGCAAAGAACTGCAACATAATGGCAGTCTACTTGTTATACAGTAGATTTTTATTATAAAAATCCTGTCTTCACTTAGTTTCATTTTTAAGGCAGATGTTTGGTACTTGGTTCAAGGGTAGAATGTCAGCCCTCAGGATTTGAAAAGAGAATTAAGGTGTTGACAGAGCCATGCTCCTACGCAGGCCTTAAGGAGAGGTTTCTTCCTCGCCTCATCCAGCTTCTGGTGGCCCCAGACATGCCTTGATTTGTGGCTGTGTAACTCCAATCTCTACCTCATCTTTACATGGCTGACTTCTCCATGTGTCTGTGCCACACATACTCTTCTTTGGTGTGTTCATCTCTCCTTGTGTTTTAAGAATAGTGGTCTTTTGGAATTAAGTATGCACCTTACTTCTTAGGACTTCCTTAATTAAGTGTATCTGCAATGGCCCTATTCCAAATAAGGCTGTTCTGAGATACTGGGGGTTAGAACATCAACACATCTTTTTGGAGGACATGATTCAACCCATAACACCTGCCACACCCTGTTCTAGGTGCTGGATTACAGCATGAATAAAACAAAGTTCATGCTCTGCAAGTCCAAGGAGATTGCCACTAAACAAACAAAACCAAAGAATATCAGTTTGTGATAAGTGATGCATGGACAATTACATAATATGGTGCACGCTTAGATTAGGTGATCAGACGGATCATTCCAGGTAAACTTCAAACTGAGCTCCAAAGACAAGAAGAAGGCGACCATGCAAAGACGAAGAGCTCCAGGAAAGAAAGAGACCACCCCTGTCCCATTGCTCAAAGAAAAAATATGTCAACATGAAGAGCTCCCATTCCTCCCATGAATTTATGTATTACTTCACAAATTATCTGCCTAAGTTTGGGCTTCTGTGGGTAATTTTCTGTAAAGTTATGGACAGATAGGAGAGCAACCCAAGGAGTGGGACTTTTCATGCTGTCAAACAAGTCTCTCGTTTGAAGATGGCATCTTGTTTTAGTGGACTAGGATGCAATTTTTGTAGTTCGACAGTTCCTTTCCAAATATAAACTGAAATATTATTGCAAGAATTATAGAACATAAATAAATGATTTGGAGCTAGTAAGACCTTCTCATATCTCCTTAAATGATATCAGAATTTATTTGTATCTGTGCATTCATAAAAGACATTAGGATCATTTACAAGACCGTCATCCTACAATTTATCTTTAAATGAGACCAGGAATAATGCAAAAATAGCTGTTTTGATGGAATATGGCTATATTTCACAGAAGCCACATTTTTCCAAAATCCTGTTTCCTTTTTTAATTTTGTAGATCTTATAATATAGGACATAGTGATCTAAGTCTGAGATCTAAGTGGCTTTGTCTCAAGGAAAATTAAAACACTGCATGTCAAAATAAAAAACTGCAGAGATTGCAGGGCCAAGATCTCCTGCACTTTTTTTATGTCAGTTTTTCATTTGTGTTTTTAATGCTCCTGGGAAAATTCAAAGTAAAAATAGGGCACCTTTTTTGACATCTCTGTTGTTTGCAGATATAAGCATATTTTACTCACTGAATTATTAACTTTTCCATATGCCTATCAATTTTTTTTAGAAAAAGACCCAGAACTTGTAAAGTAATATGTCAGAATCTGTGACTCAAAGAGAACAAACGTAACCGCTCCCAGTATAACCTCAGGACTGACCCAGTTGAGTCTGAATGAGAAGCTTTCTAAGAATAGGGTTGCTTCCCAGTAACTTTCTATGAATTCTCTCAAGCAAAATTTAAGCAGGGCCAAGTCCTCTCTTAAGATACTCAGAAATGCTGGGCATGGTGGCACATGCCTGTAATGCCAGTACTTGGGAGACTGAGACAGGAGGACTGCAGGTTGGAGGCCAGCCTCAGTAATTTAGTGAGGCTCTCAGTAACTTAGTGAAACCGTCTTTCAAAATAAAAAGTAAAATAGGGTGGGGGTGTAGTTCAGATGTAGGATGCCTCTGAGTTCAGTCCCTAGTACTGAATAATACTCAAAATTTAGAACTGCTCATCTTTTTATCCATTTTTTGGGGGAAATAAAAATGTCAATCTATAAGTCCTTGAAAATTAATCAAATAAAAGGAGACTTTCTCTTAAATAAACATCTCAAGAAACATACAGGAGAGTTTCACTTTTCTTCTGAGTTATATTTCAAATAATTGCACTAGAAGAAAGACAGGAGATTAAACACAAAGCCAATTCTACCCAATCCCTTTGGCTCAATCTGTACTGCCCTAAACAAACTAGGTCAGTGTCCATTCATTTTGGGGATGGTGAAAGCCAGTCTCCCATCAACCCTGCCTCCCACTCCCACCTGTGTTTCCTGAAGGTATTAGACTTAGGTGTGGGCACCCAGTACCATGAAGGCTGCAGCTTCTAAAACAAATCTGAAAAATGGGCAGCCACAAAAAGGGAAAGTTGTCCTGCAGTTGGGTTTTCTGTTGTTTCTTAAAGGCCCACAATGACAATTTTTCAGAGGACTGAGTGAAAGACTGGTTCCCTGAAAGAGTTAACAAAAGAGTTAATACTTTATTAGTATTATCTTACCAAACAACTAATAAAGGCTGGTAAACTCAAAACTGACATGTAAATAAGCTGTTCAGGGTGCACTGTTTGTGGTCAATGAGAATTAGGATCTAACATATGGCTTTCTCCAGTGAGAGAATCTGTCAATCAAGACTATTTCAGGGATAGGAAGGTGTGAATTCAAAACAAAGAGGAGGACTGTTTCTAAACCAGCTGTAAGAAAGCTATGACTTTTCTATTTTAAAAAAATTGTATGTATTTATGCAGTACAGTGTGATAATTTGATGCACATATACTGTTTAATGATCAAATCATTGTAATTAACGTTTGCATCTCCCTAAGCATTTATCATGTGTGTGTGTGTGTGTGTGTGTGTGTGTATTGGAAACTTTTGAACTACTCTCCTCTGGTTCTTTATAAAGTATATAATAAATTGTTGTAAGCTATAGTCCCTTTACTGTGTTGTAGAACTCTGCTTTTATGGTGCAATAAAAAAAAAGACCTCATTCTAGAAGTGTGTTATAAGAACAGGTTCTAGAAGTGTGTTACAGGAACAGGTGCGAGAGTCTGCCAGCTTTTTCTCGGTGCTAGTGTTCCTTTTGTGCCTCTGTAGCTTCGCATGTAAGTAACTGAAGATGGAGTGTGTTGCAAAAAGAAAAATCTTGCTCTCGAGGTAGTTTGCAGCTTCAAGGAACAAAACAAATGTCAGCAAAGGAAAGGAAATAGCAGCTTACTCAGTGTCAACACAGACGCAGTCTGCTGTTTTAGGGGGAAACGACTGTTGATGCAGGTGAAGGAGTGCTTCCTTCATTTGAGCATGGCGCCATCCTGGCCAGGTGTCCCAGGGAACCAGGCTGTGGGACTTGTTTCCTCCTGAGACCTTTCATGGCATCACTCGGATTGGCTCCCAAGGTTGACTAATATACTGACTCCAGAGAGTTCAGGCAGCAGTAGGGACTGAGGATCAAAACAAGGAAAGAAACTTCAGGTATGGTTTATCTCAGAGAAGTGGGGGAGAAGGAGGGAGATGGGGGTCCTAGGAAAAGCACTGATGTCATGAGTCAAACACACCTGAAGTTCTCAGATGCTTTGCAAACTCAGTTTATGTGGTGAAGTATACATCTTCCTTTTTGACTCTTCGTGGGTCTCCTCCTTATTCTCTCTTGCACTTGAAAATATCTTCTGTTGAATTTTTTTCCATTTTTTGGTGCATTATAATTATACATAATAGTAGGATTCATTGCTACATATTTATACATACCCATAACATAATTTGATTAATTTCATTCTCCAGTATCTCCCTTCTGTTGGATTCTAAGGCTGAGATTCTAAAGCAGACCGTTCTGGCCCAGGCAGATCAGTTTTATCATGATGGTTCCCTAGAGTAGACGAAGTGGGGCACTAAATGACATATATGTGGTGTAAGCAACCGTTTAATGAAGAAGATTAAATGGGGTGAATAGGTCTCCAAACCAGAATTCTACTAGACTCACCATAGTTGTTTACTTCTTTACTGCTTTGGACCACCAAAAGCCCCACATGTATAGTTAAAAGAAAACTTAACAGAGTTTTTTTTTTTTTTAAGTATCATTCCATGTTAATCTCAATGAATCAGGTGCAGAGAATGGGAGTGGGGTGGGGTGGAAGCAGTGGGGAGAGGGACTCTGTTCCGTATCATCTTCTGAAACTTAAGATCTTTACACAGAGCCTAAAATATTTACTATCTCACCTTTTACAGGAAAATTTGCTGACCCTGGATGTAATTCTGAAATTAAATAGGGCTTTGAAATCAGTGGTTCTCACAAGCAAGCACTGATGAGAGAAGGAAGAGGGTGTGGAGATGTTAGAACCAGGCTCGGTGGATGCACATGCATCTGGAAGGTATAACATCACCACATTTACCTACAAGGGAGGAGAGGAAATACTGTCAAGCTCTGGACCAAGAAGGCAAAGAGATCTGGTTGGTGAAAACACAGGTGTTACAAGGTGTCACCCAGGTTAACAGCTGGGAGAATTGGGAAGTTGTTAAAGAGTTCAGGAAAGAGCCAGAGCACTTCAGATTGGGTTTATCATGGTGGCTGCTCAGAAGAGGTCCAGCTATGTCGGTCAGTCAGCCAGAGGGGGGGAAATGCAGGTGGGAGGAGGGAGATAATCACAGCACAAAGGTGGGAAATGGAAGGCTGTTCAGGGAATCATATTTACAAGAAAACAGGCCCCCTAGGGAAGTTCTGGGAGAAACTCTTAGAAAGGAAGATTGGGTTCAGATGGTAAAATGTCTTGAATGTCAGGCTGTATGGATGCCAACTTTAAAAGAAATCATTCAGGGGATTTGGCTAAGTGGTAGAGCACTTTCCTGGTGTGCACAGGACCCTGGATTTAATCTCCAGCACTTTAAAAATAGTCTAACCAAAGATTATTTTTATTTTGTTATGTATATTTTGCTGTATAGCATCCTTGTCTATGAATCTGAAAGCTGCATTTGGGAATCTTCATAGGCATCTCTGGATAAAGGAATGTTTGGATTTCTAGAAATGAAATAAAATTATAAAAGTAGACTCATTTTAGAAAAATAAAACTAATAAGTCATACATTTAAAGGAGTATATAACATTTATTCTCAATTTAAGGAAGAATAATAAAAAGAACATGCAGGATCTCTGTGAGTCCACGCTGGGGCTGGCAGCTCCCAGGACCCAGCAGCTCTCAGAGAGCAGCTGCAGCAAAGAAGAAGCAGAATCCTGTAGAGCCACTGATTGCAGAAAACTCTCATCAAAAGCAATTGCATTCTTCTCTCCATGCTCTAATACCTCAAGGCAGTAACTCCCCAGACCACCCAGCTAAACCACCTAACGAACTCCTATGGCTGCAGTTGAACTTGGACCAAGAAATGGCACGACCTTCCTTCAGGAACCCCAAGGGCTTCAACTGACTCCTCAAAACCACTGTGAATTTACAAACCAACCAGCCAAAACACCCAGCAAACTCCTGTGACTGCAGCTGAACTTGTCCCTTCCTGCAGGGACCCAAGCAGCACTCATCAAGACCATGAGATTACAAAGCATCTCAGCAGGAGTCCGCATAGCACAGGGACTTGCATGGCAATGAACAGACTCAAAGGGTCTAGGAGTTGGCAAATCATCCCTGCAGAGGTGGGGGCGTGGGCTACAGTCAGACACAACAGAAATGTAAATTAGCAGACAGTCCCTAGAGACACTCTGGTGGGTGGAACCTAGGGTCGACAGTTCACCATGCCCCTACAGGGTCTCCAGCAATCATCACAGGACTACCAGCAGTGGTGTCTGTGGGGTAAAATAACTCAGCTAACTGTGCTGCAGGCTCAGGAGGCTATAAACTTATACACAGTGGTTTTGGGGCACCACAAGCACCAAGGCCAGAGGCCAAGAAGGTCTCATGTGGTCACAGCTGCCCAGAGCAGCAGCAGTGTCCCTCAGGCTAAATAACTGAGCCACCCAAGCCCCAGGCTCCAAATGGTACAATCTCTTCCTGCCAGAGCTTGGGCCCTGAAAGCAGGGAGGCCAGGGGCCAGCAGGGGTTCGTATGATTGCAACTATAGGCTGGGAACGCAACATTCTCTCTGAAAGCAGTTTGTACCTTGCAAACCTTGCGATCCTGGATGTCTGACTGACGTTGCTCCACATGATCACAACCAGCAGATAAGTGGTGATGTCCCTGGGCCATTAAAGCTCAGCCAGCTGGGCCCATAAGCTTGGAAAATAGTAATTTCTGGCCCTGCTGAGCTTGTGCTCAGTGAGGCCACAGAGGCCAGAGGTCAGTGCTCTGCAGTTTCATGCGCTCACAATCAACAGAGCAGCAGTGGTGTCTGTGGGGCATTAAATCCCAACCAGCAGGCCACAGGCTCTGAACGGAACATCATAATCTCTGGCTTTGCTGAGTTTGAGCCTGTAGAGCACGGTGGCATGCAGCCAATCAGAGACTCCTGTTTGTCTGCACTGACCAAAGAACTATATTTATTAAAAAGGTTCTGGGGGGACAAACTCAAAAGTCTGATTATATGAGACAGACTCATTGAGGCAAATATATACCCCCAGCAAAGGCTTTATTATAAAGGGATAACAAATACACATAGGACTCTCACACAAAGAGGAAGAGAATGTCAAGAAAACAGAAATACAAACCTGAGAATTCTGGAAACATGAGAATGAAGATCAACAAGGAAACAAACTCCCACAACTCAACAACAAGGGAGACCACCAATAATGAGCTGCAGAAAATGCTGGAAGGAGAATTCAGAATTTTGATTTTCAATATGATTGAAGGCTTCAGAAATAAAATCAGAGTAAGTGTACAGGAAATTAAAGAACATATGAATAGAGAAATTGTAGTCCTAACTAATAATCAAAAAGAGGCTTTGAGTGAAATGAAGGAAACAATAAATGAATTAAAGACCTCAATAGACACCACCTCTGGCAGGCTAGACCACATGGAAAATAAATTTCACTCTTGCAAGATAGCTTATTCAAAATTGACCACACAGTCAACAATGTAGAAAAGATAATACAACAACACAACTAGAACATCCAAGAAATGTGAGATAATATGAAATGACCTAACTTACAGATAATAGGCATTGAAGAAGGTCTAGAAAATTCCCAAAGTCCAGGAACTTAAAACAAGAATTAATAAATGGGATGACAATAAACCAAAAAGTTTCTGCTCATCAAAGCAAACCATCAAGAGTCTAAAGAGAGAGCCTACAGAATGGGAGAAGACATTTGCCAGCTATTCCTCTGATTGAGAACTAACATCTAGAATATATAAAGCACTTAAAAGACTTAACACTAAAAACAAATAAACCATTCAAGAAATGGGCAATTGAACTAAATAGATACTTCACAAAAGAAGAAATACAAATAGCCAATAAATACATGAAAAAAAGTTCAACATCATTAGCAATCAGTGAGATGCAAATAAAATCTACACTGAGATTTCATCTAACCTCAATCAGAATGACAATCATCAAGAAGTCAAAAAACAATAAATGCTGGCGAGGATGTGCAGAAATAGGAACTCTTCTACACTGTTGGTGGGATTGCAAATTAGTAAAGTCACTATGGAGATCAGTGTGGAGAATCCTCAGAAAATTGGGAATGAATATACCATATGATCCAGCTGTACAACCCCTGGGTATCTTTCCAAAGGGACTGAAGTATTATAGTAATATATGTATATCCATGTTTATAGCAGCACAATTCACAATAGCCAAATTATGGAACCAACCCAGGTGTCCATCAATAGATGAATGGATTATAAAATTATGGTATATACACACAACGGAATTCTACTCAGCAATAAAGAACAAAATTTTGTCATTTGTAGGAAAATGGATGGAGAACATTATGTTAAGTGAGATCAGCCAGTCACAGAAAGTGAAGGTCATATGTTTTCTCTCTTATGTGGAAGCTGGGCAGTAATCGGGATACCAGAGGGACTTCAGATAATGGAGAAACTCCAATGAAGTCAGGGAGGTGGTCTAGAGGAAGGGATGGGGGTGGGAGAGGGAGAGTCAATGAAGTTATCACTTCCATGGACATTATGTACATATGTGAGAATAACAGTGTCAATCTCAACATCCTGTATGAGGAAGGGGGAAGTGGGGAGGGAGCTGGGGGAAGTCCACCAAGTGCTGTGTGCATGTATGTCACTATCACTATGAACTACATTATGATGTAAGAATATAACTCATCAATAAAATATATATATATGAAAAAAAGAACATGTAAGCCGGGCGTGGTGGCGCACGCTTGTAATCCCAGTACTTTGGGAGGCGGAGACCAGAGGATCTGGGTTCGTGGCCAGCCTCAGCTCTCTCGCTCTCTCTCTCC